>CABFVX010005198.1:0-53917 GCA_902151425.1 Timema shepardi | reverse complement strand
TTCCCCCATCTCGAGACTGTCTCTACACGTTAGGATAAGTTCACAATAAGTACGTGTCTTTACTCTTTGAGTGCTAACCGGCCAGTCCCCCCGTTTCTACTCTTTGCGTGCTAACCGGCCAGTGCCCACGTCTGACGCTTTCCTTCCAGATAAGGTCAAAAACAGACGCTACACTAGCGGCACTGGTTGGCCAGGAGTCCGCGCCAAAACCTCCTCCTCCCCTGAAAGACTGCACGTGCAAGAAACAGGTGCGTCTCCCAGCTTCCGGGCTCAGCTATTGATACATTGCATGATGCTTAAAATAAAAAGTAATAAATTTGGATGACTCTAATATTCCAACAAAGAATTTAAATAATAAAAAACTATTAGATTATAAGTTTAAAGGCCTGAAAATGAAGTTAATGAATTGAAATTTAAAACATATATTGCTTACAACTTTGTTTATAGTTTACATAACTTATAATTACCATAAAACCCCACACTTTCTTATAGTTAACCATTTGATAGTAATAAAGATAATTAAATTAGGCCTAGATGAATGTAAAAGAACAATGTGTTTATCAGTTTAGTAGGCTACTCTCAGTATCTTGAGTGTATTAATATGTAAACTAAAGGAAAAACTAATATAATTTTAATAATGAAAAGTTTGAGAGCTAAGGGCCTAAAACCCTGACCACTTTACAATAACTAAAGTAAAGGGACATGTCAAATTACTATAAGTCTGTACATTTTTTTATTTTAAGTGGAACCCCAGGAAATAGGATGTGGAAGGGGGGGTAAGGGGTTATAAAAATAAAAACAACTTTTAGCTGTGATAGAATATTTAAATTTGGCAAGTATGACCTTTCAAAATAACCAAATAAATCTTAATATTTGAAATTTATAAGTGGGAGATGAATAAATAGTAGAGGAAGGGAGCGAGCTCAATATTTACAAAAACTAATATATTCAACTACTTCTTTGTGTGGTAGAAAACTTGAACTCGTAGACATAGGGAGAGACCACTCTAAATAAACAAAAAAAATGTGAAAATTTTAAATTTTAAATATAAACTATGGTAAATGAAAGAGGGGAAGCTACAGCTAGAAATAACATTTGATATGAGGTTAGAAATTAAAATTTTAAAGGCAGGTAGAAATAAAACTCCAGATATCCAAATGAATGTTATAATTAAATTTTTCCAAAGGGGGTTGGAAAAGTGGGTTGAGTGGTTAAAAACTTACAAAATTATCAGAAAAAACCTCTTTTTAGTGTGGTATAAAACTTAAAGTCTGCATATAGGTAAAAATACCACTCCAAATAACTAAAAAATGTCCTAAAATTTTAAAGTTTATAACAGGAGTCTATAAAAAAAAATAGGGGAGCTTATAACGAAAATTAAGTATGATAGAAAGCCTAAATTTTGTATACCGGCAGAGGTACGGCTTCATTTAACCAAATAAGACTTAAATTTGAGATTTTGAAGTGGAGCTATAGAAATGGGAGAGGGATTCTATATATTTCAAAACCAGTGGATAAACTACTTTTATGTGTGGTATAAAACTGGAATTCGTCAAACAGAGATAGGGACCACCAAAATTAACTATAAAGTCTGAACATTTTAAAGTTCAAAATGAGACTACAGGAAATAGGGAAGGAGTGGGTGGGGAGGGGATAAGGGTGTACAAGTAGGAGATAGAAAATTTAAATTTGTTAGGAATGTAGAGGGATAACTTCAAATAACCACAAACACATTTTAAATATTAGTTATTTCTAAGGAGACTTGTGCTATAGGGGGTCTCCAATTTTTTAAACTAAAGGACTGAACTATATCTCAAAGTGTTATTTTAATTATCTAATTCAGGCAGGCTTAAAGACCAACTCAAACAGTATCAAGGCCTGAATTATTAAATTTCAAAATAAAGGGTTGGAAAATTGAGAGAGATGGTCCCCTCAAAATGTTTACAAAGCTACATAAATACAATTTTTGTAGATATAAAAGCTTGAAATGTCACCATGCAATTTAAAAATAAAACAGGTTTGAGTCGCTAGACAGAGATGCATTGTTTACGTTAATTCATTAAAAAAGTTTTTCATCTAATGCGGCTATGCTCATGACAGATATTCAACAACTGTTGATATCACAAAGTGAAGAAAATTTAATTATAAATTTCTACTGGAGTGGTATTTATTTATTTTGGCAAAAAAAAAAATTAATAGTAAAAACTGCAAAAACATTGGCATTTTCTCGCGTTTCCTACACTCTTGGACAAATGGAATTTCAAAATTGAAGCCCAGGAAACGGTAGCGCTTAAAATGTATACAACCAAAATAGAACATTCTTTACGATGTGGTTAGGTTGACATTTGGTAGCCACGTAAAATATCTTATGAGATAACCAAATAAGTATTAAAATGTCAAATTGGAATTGTGGAAGCTAAGGAGGGTGAGAGGGACAGAGTGGTTTGGAAATGAGGGTAAATTTCCATCTTTCCAAAGAAAATATAATTTTATACAGGAAAGAAAATTTATATTTGCCAATTTGATAAAAGGACCATCCCACACAAGCATGAATTTAGAAAGTTTGGAATTTGAAAATTTACTGCTGGGAAATGGAAGGAGCCTCTAAAATTTCCTAAGTTATAAAAACTCGATATGTTCCAAATGCGATTACACTTTATACTAATTAAACCTACCTCATCTATAAAACAATAGCGTAATTAGTAGTACATAAGCTTATAGCTCGAAGGACTTTTAATGCACGGTGCTAACAAAAATAATAAAATAGAAAAAGTTATCGATGTTGACTATAAAAAGCAAATCTACTTTCTAAAGGGTTCTTTTTATAAAAATTGAACTGTAGTAAGACATTTGGAACACTAAATTTAAGACAGATGAAAAAAGTTTAAAGTGCTCAAAGAAAATCAACACACAAATAAAAGCCTATCTTAATGTGGATATATTAGATTTACAAATACATAGCTATTATCACAAATCTACGAGCGACATAACAATTAAAATTAACCAATTCAGGCGACATAAATTGGATAATAATGATGCTTCATGTTAATATGTTTCTGTAAAAGAGTCTATTATTTAATTTATGCTCGTTGGTGAAATGTGATGCTCTTTTTTCAAACATGTTTCTATGCTTAGGTAAAGTTTGCATTGTCATTGGAGTGCGACGGCCGCCCTGCGATTGCACTCGTTTGTGCACTCAGATTGTAGACTAGGTATTATTTTATTTCTAAGATTATTTATTTATTGTCATAACTGTTTTGTGATCGCCTTTGTTAGCTTAGGATTATACGCGAAGGAACTTTCAAAACTATGACAGGTGGATGTTCTCCAATAAAACAAGAATTCTATAACTAAATACGTCAATGCTCGATCTAGTACATAACGAAATCAAAGTGACCAGAATGTTATGAAATACATCAATGTCCAAATTTGTTTGACACATATGTTAATCAAATTTCAGTTAACTAATCTTTCTGTATTATTTACTGTATTGATTTTTTGATGATATCGATCATAATTTTAGTTTCAAACCTATCTAAACTACATAATCATAACCTTTTTTCTTTACTTTAGTAGATAATTTTCATACCAAACACTTAATAACTATAGCTGTGATTAAAACAATATTTAAGTATAGTTATGAGTTTTTTTCTTTCATAAACTCACTTTTTTACACACTTTACTAAACTCTATTTTATGATGATATAAATATTTATTTTTAAGAAAATCTGTAATTATTAATTGTACGAAAATATTTTTCTATTATAGTAAAATAATCTTATACTGAAAGAGTTTTCAGTGTATTTTTTTTTTCCTGTTCCCCTTTACTAAAATAAGAGATATTTAATTTTCCATACAGACACGAGATGGTGTTGGACAAGTGTAATTGGACAAAACATTATGAGCTTTTTGTTGTGTAATCCTAAAGCGCGTTTGTGGAGATAAGCTTCATTTAGATTTTATTTTATTATAAACTGATTTAAAACCAATTTGTTATCTCTCATTGCACATTAATATAAAATAATAATATTAATACTTAGTACCACGTCTTACTACCCGTTCGATTTATACTCTTAAGTAATAATTACGCTAATGGGCTAGGATTTGAAAAGTCTGTATATAGAGGACGTGAACCCGCATTTGCGGGGAGGGAGAGTGAAAAGCCATTTAGTGAACCCAGTTCAACCAAGTGAGATTCGAACCTCAGTCTCCCCGTCCTCGGCAGTCTAGATCAACACTAAACTAGTGCGTTAGCTAACCATGCCACCGAGGAGGGTATTAGTATAAAATAATGCTGAATATAACCCCTCTAGTGTTTAAAATAAGGGGGTATTGCCGATACCAAATATATAATTAGGAAACTCTTTTCATTGCATTTTCTATGCATTTAACTATGTTTTTAGTTTATTATATAGCATATTACTTGTATATTTTGTTTGTATTAATTTGACAACAAAATGTAAAGATAAATGCAACCTTTACAACATAAGTTTTTTCATTTTAATTACTGATATATTTTGTGCAACATCTCTTACCATTACAGCTATCCGCGTATTTATTCCAAAGGATGAGGGATGAGGAAGGTAAAATGTTTGGGAAATATGTAACGTATTTGCGTTGAAGGAGAAATATAAGCATATTAGGGGGAAAAAACGGTCTCAGTACAACCGATTGGGACTCGAACACTGATATCACAGTTATTTGCAGTCCAGTCTAACGAAAAAGTGAATCCTTAAGAATTGTGACCGCAGAAGCTGGTCACAAAATATATAATAAGTTTATTTACGAGTACATGTCCAAGAACGCGTGTCACGTTCAAACACTGTAGAAGTACTGGTATTGTATATTTGGGTCCAACACTCTCAATTGTTTGAAAAGTTTTGTTCAAAGAAAGGGGGTTGAGGTGGGGTAAGAGATTACTGCTACTTGGACTATTGTACTCGCAGCTATTAGCTCTCAGCTTGTCTTTCTCATTAGGAACATTTTGAAAGTGAGTTGTTTTAAATAATTCTCACTTGGAAGCGGTGTTATCACTGGGTATTTTAAGTTCTACCTGACTCGAGGGGCGCAGTAAATCTCCCGTAAGACTATGCATTTGTTGTTTACTTGTCTGTGCCCTGAGTACGGGAGTTAGTGATGGGCACTATCGAATGATTTGAACTATTGAATGATGAAAACTATCGTTTCCAAACTATCGAATAATTATAGTTAGTAACGAATAATCATTTGAATGAAAACTATCGTCCCTTTCGTTTTCAATCGAATGAATTGTCTATTTATTCGCAGCTGCTGCTGTGTGGGTCTCATTCAGTCATAACAAAGCTGACTAATCAAAATAATAGTTTCTTTCACACTTGCCTGTGTCATGAAATACAGGCATTTAACAAACATAAACACAGATAAATTATTAGTTAGTTTAAAAGATAATGTCTGCGATAGCATCAGTAGAGGGTCGAGGGTGCTATGAGACATTTGAAAAAATATAGAGCAGTCCGTTGCGGCTGGTTTCACTGGTTGGTTTTGTGATTTTTGAGCTCTTGACTTGAAAACGTGTTTGTGTTCAACTTATTTAATTAATCTACTAGTCCCTATTCTAATTTACCCATTTAAACTTATTATTTAATGTCGTTTCAGTAACAACAATCTTTTTGGTATAACTTATATTTTTTATATTAATTGATAATATTATTATTTTAATGGCCTTGTCCCAGTAATACTACTTTAAAGAGAAACTTAACAGATATATAGATTTAAATTAGAACATAATTCAATTATGAACACTACAAAAGGTGCCATTTGAGCCAAAGAAAAACCTACAACATAAAATACTGTAAAAGACAAATTTCCTACCAGAATAAGAGAAAAGACCTACACTCGTCAGGAAGAAATAACGTAAGCTATGCATAATTTTTATTAATTATTTTCCAATGTGTAGCATATTTGACGTCTATAAAGATTTATTATATTTTATAGCAAACGAAAGTAGAAACATTAATATATTAAGGTGGCTGAATTCGTGTTTTATTTTTATTTATGGTGTTTTACGTGCTCTTTCTGAACCGTTTCATTATATCAGCACACGACTTTTATATTAACTAAATTCCATAACAGGCACAACATCCAGCCCCTATGCGCTAATTTATCACTGTGAAAGGGGAAACGCACATTTCTCAAATAATAGATTTTATCAGCCATGTCGGGAATCAAACCCGGGATTCTTAGATTAGTAGGCCGACTCGTTACCGACTGAGCTAAGCCGTTGGATAATTCGTAAGTATCGCGGACCTAATTGAATAGCCTTATGAGAAATACAATTACTATAAATTAAATTAATAATAAATAAATACAAATAGGTTTGAATAATAGTCTAAACACTATGGTCAGGAAAATGTGAATGATAAACTGTTAGCTTACTTTAACCCACATTTTGTGTGGATAAACAACAGATGAGAACGAAACCATAAGATCGAATATAATAATAATAATAATAATAATAATAATTGATCAGCAATGTAAAACGAGGATTGATTTCCAATAGTGGACCTTACAGAAACCAATATTTCGTATCTCCGTAACAAGGAAAACATTAGAAACTGTAAGGTTGACTATCGATCAGCACGGTAACCCGTAGAAGTGAATCCTAATAGTGGACCATATAGAAACGAATATTTCGCATCTCTGTAACAAGGAAAACATTCCGAACCGTAAGGTTGACTATCGATCAGCAAGGTAACGTGGAAATGATTCCCAATAGTGGACCTTATAGAAACGAATATTTCGCATCTCTGTAACAAGGAAAACATTCAAAACAGTAAGGTTTACTATCGTTCAGCAGCAAGGTGAATGAATATGAATACTTTTCATTCGAATGATTTTTAAACTATCGAATGATTCGATAGTTTAATACTATCGAATGATTCGATAGTTTAATACTATCGAATGATTCGATAGTTTAATACTATCGAATTATTCGATAGTTTTCATTCGATAGTGCCCATCACTATACGGGACGATTTCGGCCCATAGTCCATAGATCAGTGTTTAGAGCAACGGCGTAATAAACAAAGTCTCCTGTGTTCGATTGTCGTGCCCAGATATATTTTTTTTTTTAAATTTATACTTTATATATACAGCATAACTATGATTTATACGACTCGTGTGTGGGTGTGTGTGTGTGTGCGTGCTACCGTTAAAGTGTATAATTCTCATAAAATAACCGGGCATTTCTTGAATTACCTGACTGAGTCAGTCAAAGTATGAAATAAATACACTTCACATTTTAACTAGTTGTTATATTTATTGACTAATGGCATGAACTTAAGGTTTAAAATCAGTTTTATTATTCATCTTTATTAAACAATCGGGTGTTGCATTTTGGACAGGATACTTAAAACTATATAGATAATAAAATAAACAATTATGAAAACTTGATCTTTTACAAAATTTAACAATTTTAGTAATAATTAGTTTCAAAACTGCCAGAATGGCACTTAGAATTGCATTATATATTATTTTTGAAGCAAGTACACTTTTTGCTGTAACACTGTTTTTTGCATGAACAATTTTTTAATCGTTGACCAGTACCGGTACTTTGAAATGTAGGTACAGAGGGGAGCAATGTCTTGATATTAGGTACTTCTTCAATTGTGATTAATTTTTGATCACACACATACACCTACCTGGGACCGAGAATACAGCTGCTTCATGTGACCATTTCTTGTTCCCAATCGAAAAAATTCCTTCGTTGATGTTTATTTTCTCACTATCTTACAAGTAGAAAAAGTATTGTGATCGTCAAAATAATTGAACTAGAGATTTTGATAAATCTCAACGTTTCATGAACCCGCGAATCCGAAAAAGTGGTTTTTGAATTTCCGTCTATCTGTCTGTCTGTACCTTCACCTAGAGCTTAAACTATTTTACCCATCAGGCTAAAACTGGGTATCTAGGGTTTTTGTAGGGTTTCCCTGAGGGGTTTTTGAATTGGATATCTAACGCTAAAATTAAAGGTAGTTTATTGAAAGGCAAAAATAAAAAAAGTCGATTTTCTCAAAATCAGCTCTAACAATTTTGATTAAATTTCATTTATAAACATTTATAAATATTCCAAACAAAATTGCTACTCTCAATATTTCGTCAAAATGACTTTAAGGGTTCCAGTCTGATGCGTACATTACAATTTTTTTTTTATCATATCTCCGAAATTATTTGAGATATTAAATTACTTAATATTACAAATATGTAGATATATTTATAATAAAAATATTTTATTCGAAGCATAATTTTATAAAACCAATCAATTTCAAGCTATATGAAATTATTTATATTTTTTAACTTTTCTAACACTAAAGGTAAAGTATTGCGACCTTTAAAAAATCTAATCTGAAATGTTGATGGATGTCAACGTATCATGACCCTCCGAACCCTAAAAGAGGTCTTTGCAATGCCGTATGTCTGTGTGTCTGATTAAACTTAAAATTAAGAGTAGTTTAATAAAGGGTGAAAAGATTTAAAAAAAATCAATTTTCTCAAAATTGGCTTTAACTATTTTGATTAAAACTCGTATCTAGGCGTTGAATAATATTATAAATAAACTGTATATTTTCATTTTCCCATGAAAATGACTTTTAGGGTACTTTACAGAAGCTGAAATTTCCGTATCGGCGCAACTATTTGGGATACTAAATAACTTACCATTGCAATACTGTAGTACTATTAAAAATAAAAAATCTTTATATGAAATCTATTTCTATAAAAGCAACAGTTTCTGAGATATTGACAAATATACTAATACAATTTTGTGAGCTTTAGTTGTAAAGAGATACTTCTTAAGTTGTAACGCAATAATTCTCCAATGCCATAGAGTTAATTAAATATAAGTAAGTCTCTCAAAAGGTTTATGTTGTTTTTCCTTAAACCTCTTGGGAGAAATGTTTTTACAACAATGATCTATCTTCATTTTATACTCAATAGTCAATATTTACATTTTTAACAGTCAAAATTTATAAACGAGGAATTCAAGAGCAATGCGATGACATGAAGATTTACAACACCTAATAAAATGTCGAAAATGTTAACTAGAAGTCGTAATTTTAATACAAAGTGTTGAACCTTGTGGACCCAACATTGATCTTTTTTATCGGTTCAAACATACAAATGAGGACATTAGTTATTTAAAAATAAAATCATAAAATTTAAAACCGAGACTCAAAAAATGTTTTACACAGGTATAGGGCAATATATACTTGAGTTTGCTAGAGTATATTATTTCGTTTCACATATATTACGAGTTTTGAGTAAATATATCCATTTTTAAACAATAGAGAGAGAAAGTCTGTGCGGAGTTCTGTACCATTTATTTTCCATTACAACAGTTAAAATATATCTGGCGTTTCTTCATCCCCTATCAACTTCAGGTACTAGAATACGGACTGTAATGCCTTTAGAGACCTCAGAATGAGAGTTCTCAGACATTAATTTCATTTTCATAGCTTGACCTTCCAGACGTTCTTTATCTGTTCATCTTACCTTCTCGATATCAATTTTATAAAAACACAGCTTACAAGTCTACACATTTTATTCCAAATTAAAGTCTTCTGACCATAAAATGAGGACAGGCTTCTCACATTTCCAACAAATTTTCTTCTCCTTGTAATCTTTTAACAAGAGAACCATACTTTAATACTTTCATTTGGTGCGGTTTCTACTACCAAGATTTCACTATCAGATTTAGATAAGTAATTAATAAATCCAAAGCATTATTTAATTGTTTTTCCTCCTCCATAGAATCAAATACTTCTTTTGGAATAGGAGTTGTAGAGAGTCAAACTCTACGACACAGCCAAACTATAGCATTGTAAGGGGCATAGGCGATGAGTTGTATAAATTGCTGGTGGTGCCGGGCCCAATGGTTTCAATTTTATGCCAAAAATATTACATTTTCAACGGAGGGAGAAATACACTTCATCTATACGTTAATGTTTTTAATTGCGTTTTTTTAGATACCTAGTACAAGCTAAAATAATAATACTAAATTGATAAAAATAGAATCAATAGAAAGAGCAAAGGTAAGCAGAGAAATTTTTAATTGGTGAATGAATTATAAAGATAATATTTAAGTTAGCTTGTCATAAAAGTATATAATTTAGAATGATTGTGATAAAACAAATTTGAATAAAATTAAAATATAATACTAGACATTATACATACATATTAAAAATGTGAGTCAAAGTAACACATACATAATCAGAACAAAACATATAAAATATATGTATCGCACAATTCCCTTCGCATTTTTCTACCTGGACATAGAGCGTAAAGTTGTTCTTGTCACTTATGCCGATAATGACTCATTTGGAATGGACTTCGTCCAGCGGAAACAAAGTGGTGAAAATACTGGTGATGGCGAACGGCTTCACAGGCTTTGCTTTGTAGGTGTAAACATCTTGAGCTTCCGTGATGTTTGATCACTTCGACGACTGTCGGGACTTTCTTTTATAGCACACGGGGGAGATACAAAGTGCACGCTGATTCTACGCAGCATATTGAGGAGCGGCAGGACCATAGCTATTTGAAAAATGTGTTGTAATATCTCAACACCTTAGCGTCGTTGACTGTATGATTGGTGGGTGAGAATAAGGTGAGGAAATTTTTCATTGGAATGTTTTGGGCGTGATAGGGAAGGTACATGAAACACTAATAACCGCAAACATATGAGGCTATGCTTTGAATTTGTATCGTGTTATGAGACATGTGGGAAGTGTTTTTGCGTATAAATGCCAGATGTGATTTTATATGGAATGGAAAACCAGTTCTTGTCGATAAAGATGGCAATCCAATACGTACCAGGCTTGGTGTGTGGATCCGTGTTGATGACGAGAATGGCATGTCGCGCTCTTCTTGCGTGTAGTTGATTAGCAGGGAAAACACCCGATCATAAAAAAAGGAAGCATGGGTTTGTTTTCAGTGCACATCTTATGGTCTTCCTGTCAATTTTCAATTATCCAATCTCGAAGTCCCCAAACAATGGAGGCCAAAAAGAAACTCCAAATAGAACTATGTGTCATGCACATGAAGCGGCCCAATTAAAGTTTTTTCAAAGATGAACAACCTCTGTCGTACAGATCTACGACCGGCGTAGGCGTGTATTTAGCTAGAAACCTTTTTCTTTTCTTCCCCTTTGATGTAGACGGTTTCTGCATGCATTGTGGCACGTAGATAAGGGATTCGTCCAGGGTTAATCCACATCACCAATATCCCAGGGAATACCTTGCAGTTTGTTGACAATTTAGTTGACTTGCTTTTTAGCAGCAATGGAAAGTTCCTCGATGCCGAAAGGGGTTTTTAACACCCAATGTTGAAGTAATATACCGCATACAGATAAAACATTAAGTTCCATAACGATAAATTCTAGGCTGTCGTTGATGAAGCCCTGGAAATCTACAATAATGTCCATTATTTAAATCATGAGGTAAGGGGAGGGAAGTCATTCATATTAACTCCCAAAATCATTCACGACATTTCTAAGCTTGTCGATGGTGATGATGTTGGCAAACTTCCCGTACACAATACAGTTGACGGTTTCAGTAAAAGCTCTGGTGAAGGTCACTTTGATGCTCAGAGATCCACGCCTCGTCAAATTCCAATTCGATGTCATGTGGGTGGACAGATTAGGTGTGAGATCGAAAGCCATAATATAAATCCTTTATAAAAGACTTCCCGTGTGATGTCACTACCTTTGTTCATGAAATGGATACCCGTTCCTGAAAACAATGTGTAGTAAGACATGACATAGTTTCCTTTCTAAAAATCGAGCTGTAATGGTTTAGATGGCACTTTATCCCCATCCACGTATAACAATAAATTGTTCATGTCATACGTTTGGAAATACTTTGTAACTTGTTAATTTTTTCTATTAGTTAGCACTATTAGGCCAATAAAAATTTAACTTTTGCAGGCATGTAAGAGTAATAAATTTGTCAAGTTAAGATCACCCCTTTAAGAGCCATCTAATTTTAAAAAAATTGTCAAACGAACACCACTCAAAATAATTTCATGGGGCACTTAATTTTCGAAAACGTGGCAACTGATTACTCCAAATATATTCTAAGAGTCATTTAAATTTCAAAAACTTGCTAACCAAAGATTACTCCAAATATACTCTAGAGGCATTTAAATTTCAAAGATTTGCCAAGTGAAGAGCCCTCCAAATAGCTTATATAGAAACCTGATTTTTTTAAATTTTCAAGAGAGGACTACTCCAAATAGCTTCTAGAGGTGTGTAATTTTCAAAGATTTGCCTAACAAAGACAATTCTGAATAGTTTCTAGAAAATACTGATTAAAAAAAGGCGAGGATCAGTCAAAATAGCTTCTAGAGGCCTCTAAATTTCAAATTTTTTTTCTTAGGAACAACCCCACCAAATAGCTTCCAGGTGCATCCAAATCTTAACATTAGGCCTATAATATTTTACTGGAGAGTGTCTTCAAGACTCCCCTTTGGAACCCTTTTTTAAAAAAATACTTGGCTAACTACCTCCTCCAAGCCTCCTTTCCAATTTTTTTTTATTCTGGCTACTACTCGATCCCTCCTCTCCCCCCCCCCCCCAAGTAAACCTTCGGGGGGCCCCCCGGGGNNGGTCCCCCCTCCCCCCCCCCCCCCCAAGTAAATCTTCGGGTGTGCCACTGGGTGATAGTATTCATAAAATCCAAGAAATATTACATTTAAACACTTTACACTTACATTAGTTCACATTATACTAAAATTAAAATTGATAGTAAGCTTGATTATAACCATTATAATGAGGGAGACACCAACCATAGTGATGCCACTGCATCACCCTACAAATAATTCATAAGTTGTTTAGACCAATGATTTACATTTATGTAAATTAGGCCCCTACCGTATTTTTTCAGGCTAAGATTTTTTTTATGTTATAAAACACATAGATAGACAAGTGATTTGCTTACCCACATCCAGTGTAGCACCTAACACACAAACATGTATTATTATAATAAATAGTCAATTTACTTAAATTATATCTACAAAATTTAAATATTTTTCTAGTCGAATTATAAATTCCAAAATTTCAAATCATAATTCATGTACCGGTATATTATCGTATCCATTTACCTTCTATACTAAAAACAACAAATGTTTTTTCATAATATTCTCAATTTCGTAGTACATGGCAAACTCTATTTTCTTTAATAATTCCATCCTCGCTGTTTAGATCTTAGATATTTTATTTTTACTATCTCAAAATGGAGATCATTTGCAAATCTTATTTGAGCAAAGATTCACGCAGACAGTAAAAAGCATTCATATAGCAATAGTGTACGCGTTTGAAATATCAAGACAAAAGATTGTTGATGGGAGAACCTGACAAATCCATAGCAGCCCACACATGAGTAATAGTCTGGATTCCCTTGGTTTTCTTTGGACCTTAAAGAACCATTCGAAACCAACTTCAGTTTTCCTTAGTTTACTATGGTATACTACTGTGTTTTTCCACCAGGGATAGGCCTTTTTAAAACCTATATATTATTGATGAACCGTCACATTGTATTCCCACTTTTTTTTCCTAATATTTGCAGAATAGTAAAATTCTGATTCATTGATGATCCCCAATTATTTCTTTTGCACATGGAGTCAACCTTATTAGTATTATTTTAGGTAAAATTGCAAGTAAAAATTACATTTTTTTTTTCTATTTAACACCTGAAATATAACTTTAAAATAGAATATAAAAATAGTTTCTTTAAATAAATCACTAAATCAAGTATAGTCCCAATCGTTTGGTGTTTCTTCATATCTTTTAATTTGTTTAGTAATATATAATGATTTTATTTTTTGAAATCTTATTCTTTACATACAAATGCAAGTGGACACAAATTTTAACCACCAAAAAATCATGGTTTTGAAAATACTATGCTTTCAGTTATTATAATAACTTAATAAAGCAGATTTATATCTCCATGATGAGAAGATGTTGTGTACAGAATATGCTTTTATTTTTATTTTATTTTTAAATACAGATTTTTCTCATTAGACTAACTGATGGAGAAACAATGATTGATGTTACAAATATTATTTATATAAATTTGTTCAGATATCATCAGATACGCATATTTGTATTTTATAAATACTTTAATAATTTGTAGAGTTTAACTTTGGAAGATGCTTGGATGGCAGAATTAGATCAAATATGGTATGGTTATTAAAGTTACAACTTAACAGCTCTAAAAACTTTCATGGCACCCATATTCTTTTTAAGTAAAATTTATTTATTTGTTGAACATATTTTAACTTAATATTAAATATTTTTGCACATATAATTAATATTATTACACATCATGCTATCAACTAGTTGAACATCAAAATTTACATAAACAATACATACTAACCAAACACTGATACCAATCAATAGTCAAAGCTATATTTGAGTCATTATTATTCTCACTAATAATGTTAATTTTAAAAAAAGTCACTTTACTAATTAATGAAACAAAATAAATGTTCTATAGAAATATTAAATACATTGATACAAACGCTTGTTACACTTGCTAATTACACAAAATGACAAGAGCCCGCACATACCTTCTACCTTCAACACCTAGAAGTCACATAAGTGATACATTCTAGTAACTAGTTTGGTTAAACTTAAGTTCCATAGACTAACACTTATTGTGACAGTAAAACTACATTTCTTGTTGGAATGGCATTTGGTATGTTTGCTGTGTGCAGACCTGTGTTCAGTAATTATTGCTTTATTTAGTTTACTAAACAAATGTTTCGACATAGTGCAAACATACAGTAGACCCCACTTTTATGACCTAATTGATGCCTGAACAATGCTAACCAAGCAATCCATCATAAGACATAAGGTTAACTTTCATTTATCAGGGGAGTAATGTTATAAATTGAATTGCACTATCGGAGACACTTTTTGTACCAATGAAGTGTAAACAATATTAAATATACCATTTTAATGTATAGCAAAAGTGGAATGATGATGTAGATCAAAAGTTGAATGCCGCACTTACAAAAGCACCCTATCCATCCTTATCTTGGGCTAGGCCAATCCACTTCATTCATTACACTCTATCTCTTTCATTAAAGTACATAGTAAACAACTACATAAAAATAAACCTATTAGAAAGTAAAATACTATTGTTTTCCGTTTTTTCCTCTGTAATATATTTACACTTAACCTCGCATTATTCATTCTTTATAATCCATTTAATGAGTCATCTTCACCTTGAGGTGTCTTACAAGGATTGTCAAGGTTTCTGAGCCATTTATTTTTTGGTTACAGTTTTTACTCAGATCAATTCTATGTAAAAGGTTATGCGCTTGGTGTATTCTCACCTCAAATTATAATGAACCTGAAACTATTGAGACAGCAATGTATCAAAAAGTTCTAAACATTTACAACATCACTGAACACACTTTTAACTTGATTCAAGTATCTTTATTTGTCTTTCAAAATTATACTGGCACTCGAATAAGACATTTTGAACTTTGCTGCCAATTTGTTTGCTTTCATTTCCGACTATAATATATGTTATGTTTAATCTCTAGCATTCTATATTTCTTTTAAGTTCTTGAAGACAATGTTAAAGGTAAAATAAGTTAGGAGAATTGAAAAAAATGTTGATAGCATTGCAAAAGAGTATAGCACAGACCAAATAAATATAATATCTTTAGTCACATGATCCATTGTGTTAATTTAATGTTTCCAGCCAACTCAGCACCAATTGTATTGTACCGTAACCCAGTCACATAAGCAAATTTGGCATTTATAGGGGGAGTATTTATATTAATATGTAGAGTAGTCAGTCATAAAGCAGGGGTGTACTGTAATGATTTATCAAGCTATGTCCAGTAATGGTCAGTAAAAGACAAGAATTCGTCTGTGGCCAAGTTTGGTCAAACTGTTGAAGATCCACAGCAAACACACTAGTCGACACATTTTAGACCAATCATGCAAGCAACACTTCATAAATTATGTAAAACATATTTATAAAACATGGTTTATGAAGTAAAAATAGCTGTTGGTTAAAATAATGTAAGAAGCACTAGTATTATTATCTCCCAAATCTTACTCATCATTAAAAAGAATTAGAATTCGTATCATTTTGAAATAAGATTTGACTTGGGACTCTTTTTTTTTTTTTGTGGAAGTATGTCCTAACAACTTTAGATAAAATATATGGATTAGGAAGCTTCTATACAGAATTACTACTGTTTTAATCTAAGATGTAACTGGAGATTCTAAACACACAAAATAACTGTGTAAAAGCTGACAAAGTATAACTTAAGGTGCAGTAAGGTTCTTTATTTATAGATTACTAAACACATTCTAGGTTGGCTAAAGCACAAGTATGCAAGCCAAACCTAGAAATCCTGCTACATATTCCCTTAAACGCCTTATCTAGAAAATCATATTAATAATACTTCAAGTATAATATATTAAGTAATATTAAGATAATGTTAAAAGTAATTGTTTTTTAGGTTCCACTGTTAGTGAACAAATACATTTTACAAGTATTTTTTAAGTACATAAAACTGACAAGACATCATTGTAATTATTGTAATGCATGTCTACATGTTAGGATGAATTTGTATTGCCTACCTAAATTCTATGTATGTAACATAATGCATTTGGCAAATATAAATGAATTAACTAGTCAACAATAAAGTAACAATTTAAATATAACAATAAAATGATTAATTTAAATGATATAGTTTCAATGTGAGATGCTGTTTGTAACCATGCGTGTAAAAACAACACAAGTATAGACAATTAATAAATAGCTTATTTCTAACATAAAGCTTGATTTTTTTTCTCGAGAAATTACATTTCTTTATTCTGCATTAAAATAGTTATACAACATACAAGTTTAAATTATAACAAAGTTTAGTAGTAGAACCAGTCTAACAGGATTCAGGTAGCATAGTGCTCTAATATTTCATGACATTATAACTCAGTCAATAGAGACAAAGAACGACAATTTGTATAAAAAAAAAACACAGTTTTGGTGTTTGAAAGGGTCACATAGTTCCAGATCCTACCCTAACTGATTTTCAGAGTTTTTGACCTTGGCGCACCTTAATCTTAAATAAATTGGTGGCTAAAACATTTTCTTTTTCTAAATATATCTTTTCCGGTCACTCTTACAATAAAGATAGGTATTATTAATTTTATAAAAGAAACAATTTTCTAAATTTAAATCCTTTTATGTTTTTTGAATATATTCCGAGTTTCAACGACGTGAAGTGGAAAACATTCCACAAATTTTCAAAAATATTTGTTTCTACCAGTCTTTTTTTTTTAAGACCATCAATTAATAAATGCATACTAACTATTACCTACTATTTTAAACTCATTTAAATTGAATTTACTAGTCAGTGTGGATGTAGTTTATGATAGTGTTGTACCTTTATTAAGGGTGCTTTAAAGGTGGCCACTTGTTTCATATGTGAAAAAAACTTTAGATAAAGGTAAATTAGTTTAAAGTGTAAGAGGGAGGTGTAAAAATTCTTCAAGCATTTAGCTTCAAAATAAAAAAATAAAAAATGCTTCTTGACAAGGTTCAACAAAGTGATGGTAAACAGTACACTCCAAAAGCATTATAACAACAAAAAATTGATTTGGTGGCTAGTTGATAAGGCAGTGATGTTGTTCCATAGTCCCTCACGTTGACATCACTGTCATCAGATATATCAACGTCGGGTTTCAAAATTCATTAATTCCTATGAAGTGAAAAAATAACTGAAGAATTTGTAAGAAAAAAGCCCTCATTTGGCCAAACGATGCATAGTTTATGAAGTGTGGAAGCTATCGGTCAAACACACTGTATTGAAAGTGGCAGGGAACCGCAATGATTAATATGCAATATGTTTGAAATTTAGTCACTGTGGATGTGAAATAACAACATACTTGCATGAAAATATTGTGCATTTTACCATCGACTGAACTAAAGAGAAGGCAGCAATGGTTAGAAATGTGGATTAAGTGATGGAATCAATATACTCTTACCTAAGCGAGAATCATTATGAATATTAACTTCCTCTCAACAATCTAATAAATCTAAATGAAGAGGATTATCGCCCAGACATCCAAAAAATCAAATCTCACTTGTTACACAAGTATAACTACAATATTCTTACTGTAAAAACAGTGAATACATTGCCAATTGTCTGCCTGTGTAATAATAGATGTAAAATTCTGATGAGCGCTTGATACGAAGAGAAAAAATCTACCAATGTGAATAAAGCCTGCGACTCATTCAAACCACAGCTGTCATCATCTTGGCGGACAAGTCAACAACACATAAACATATCCTTCTTCAGATAATTTTATGTAAGAGGTCAATACCATTGATCAAAGTCGTTAGGTTTGTTTTTTGCTTACGTAATTTTTAAAAACAACCAATGTAGCCCCCTGTACAAGCGAGGAGAAACTGAACCATTTTGTTATATGCCCTTCTCCTGTGGTGAGACCGATTTAATTTCTATTGCCAATACAAATAAGGGAGTATTGTAGTTGGTGGATTTTTACACAAAAAAATGTGGATCAAAAAATCTCATTTATGTTTAGGATGGATTGGGATGTTCATCATAGCACAGCGAAACTGCACTGTTTGATGTAGTTGAGTGCATTCATTCTCTCGGTTCTCATTTGACACTGCTGATTTTAATTTCAACACACTTGATTGTTCTAGTACTTTTCATACCATAGGTGGTATCCATTGTGTGACTCCTTTCACTTATTTTTCTTCAAATCAGAATATTTCACATCTTTCTATATTTCCATAGGCAAAAGTTGTAGGCAAGTATGGATTTGTTACGATTAAATGTTTTCAAAAACAAAAAAAGACTCAGGCTTGAAAATTATTATTGCAGATATTCATCCTCTTTTAGTTATTTATTGCCTCAGTTTCTGATTTTATTTTGATACATGGAAAGTGGTCCTGGCTGGCTATGACACTGTCAATACACATACTATTTCCGCCGCTGCAAAATGTAAGGGAATCAACTAAATTTTTTTGTAACGTTTGCTCAACCACTTTACATGAAAGCTCGCAACACCATTGCAAACAGTGGAATTCACAAAATTACACTGGAGCAGCTCTGGCAAAGGAGCAAGAATGGACTTAACTCCAGTCAGAAACACCAAAGATCCTGCTTGAACTCAGGCTTTGCCCCAATTTATCTTGTGTTTTCAAGGGCCTAACACGTTTTATTATCCGCGGTCAATGCAATGGGAAAACATGCAAAATTGTGCTGCAAATTTTAAATAAATCTGGAGAAGAAGACCAAGAAGAAATAGAGGAAAGCATTGGTGAATTACCCCTCTTGTGTGAAGTTGACAAAGATTTATAATAAAGCGGTAGTTACCGATGCAGCAAAGAAATAAATGTTAGTCAACCTGAATCATCAAAATGAGGCAGATTGAAATGATTGTTAGATGGATACCACATACAAAACCCACTAGGAATACCACATGGAAAACCTAATGGGATATAACATGCTAGTAGCTTTACCACATAGTAGTGTGGACATGAGTTGGTTAACAGTTGATTTGTGTTGTAAAAAGTCAATATGTAATGATTAATTGATAATCTTAACAAAATTTGGGTAGAAACAAGCTTTTTTTAAAATTTATGGAATGTTCTCCACTTTATGCCGCTGGCGATCAGAAACTATTTGCCCAATAAATGAATGTTTTGTACAATGGTTATAGGAAATTGTTCCTTTTAGGATAATGATAACAGCTATCTTGATCATAGGGCCAACCAGAAAGGAGATATTTCAAAATAACCGATAAATGGCTACCATTTCTTTCAAAATGATGGTACGCCAAGGTTGAAAACTCAGAAAATCATTTAGTACCTGGAACTACATGGCCCTTTTTAACATAAAACTCTTATATTTTTTGTAAGCAAAAACTACCTATTGACTGTGCTATTGTCTATATCTTACATTTTAGTGAAAAGTATTTTTATCTTTGCAATGTTTCAGCTATTATATTAGGTTTGAATTTTTTAATCCTTACAAGAGATTGAACTATGTGTGGTACAGAATGTCCCATGAAAATCCAACGGTTGTCATGTTTATATTGTCAGAGATTGTACAGCGAGAGAACCAAGAGTTAGGAAAGTGCAAATGATATCACCATGGCTGCCAACACTTGAAGGAAAGGAAGGAAAATTGCATAAAACTACTAGATTTACCATAAATGGGGCTTATGTTGGTTTACTGTTATTAATTAGGATAAAAAAATGTGAACCAACTTAAAATATTTATTTCCTCCTCTCCATTGAGTAATTATCATAAATATATTATAACTAACAAACAGTTTATTTTCTTTGTGAACACAGAACACATTTTAACAAACTATCCAGGATACCAAGTGCCACAGCAACAAAAAAATCTTTATATTAATGATGATTATTAATTTATTCTGAAAAAAATCATAAAAGTGGTTAAATTTTATGGAACATCTGGTATAAATGGCAGCTTAATACTGTCATTTGTTTTTCAGGAATGACTTTAGGTAATATAATTTGCATCTTCAATACAAAGAGATTTATATTTCTCGTTATGGACCAATCCCCATGTGAAATGCTAAACTAAGATGGGTCAAAATATTTTGAAAAGGGGACTCTGTGGTTAAACATGTACTTCCTAATACAGCTCAAATCAGTTGAAGCCATTTAGTATTCTGTTAGTGCTTGACTTAAAACAACCAATTGTGGGCAATATGTTTAAGTTTGGTAGTAATAAAATTGCGCAAAATACCAAACAATAATGATACAGTTGCTTGCATTAAGTTTAGCGTATTTTAAATTATGGTCTTATTTGATTAAATGTATTGGTTATGTCAGATGAACAGTTTCATCTTGTTAAAAAAAATATATTTTGAAAAAAAAAAAAATCTGTTGGCTTATATATAAACAAAACAATAAAATTCAAAATAACAAATAAGTTTTTTTCTACAAATTTATAAAACTACTCAAATACATTAATCTTTAATGGGGAAAAAAAGCAAAGAGACTAAAACATGAAATAATTATATAGCACAGTAAACTTATGTTATTATATTTTACATTGTAAAACCGAATATTTTTATTAATTGTTTTGTTTTGTTCAGCACTAATTATGACAGCAAGAAAACTTGTATTATCAAATATTAATGAAGCAGTTTGTTGTCTGTGATAACGCCAATGGCTCTGAGAGAGCTTATCATTGGTTCATCTGTGAGTCACCAGGATCCAATGTCGAGTTGTCTGTATCTTGATAAATCTCTTACTGGCGCAGTTAATTAGTCATGACGTGAACTATAGGAGCTGTAACATTAAGTGCAAAACAGTGGTTCTATGTGTGATGTGGAAATGTGACTAAGGTACAATTAAATTAAATAAGCAATTTTGGGATCTTTTTACTTTTTTTCCTAGCTTTCTTTTTCTAACTAGAATTGAGTATAAATGCCAAGAAGTGAAACGATGAATCAATGTATAATCTCACACAGATGAGAAAAAAAATTACATTTATATCATTTTAAAATTTCCCATGAATTGATGTTTAAGAAAGTGAATTTTAACTTCTTTTTTTTACCGCCTAAATGTTTTCACATTTTCACATCAAATTTAAATGAGTACACCTAGTGTGAGTTAAGTCTTTGTTAGGACACCATTTTTCCTTTCTGTTGCAATGGTGACTTTCTCCGCAACTGGAACGAAGTGTGGACCATCGTTAAGGACGCCTGCAAACAATTAAAAAATAAACGTGTTGGTTATTGTTCAAATAAAGTTTGATTGAAACAAGATATTTAGTGTGCTCAAAAGTTAGTGCCAGGTTCTAGTTGAACTATAAACTCCCTAGGTTTTTATAGCAAGGTTGGCTTAATTTTTATTAATTTCACTATCTTTTACCAATTCTAAATTTATGCAATATATTACAACTTATTTATCAAAGCGTATATTTCTATGTAAATTCCGTATATTTTAAGAGATGAGAGCAAAAAAATAAAATAGACGTAAACTTATTAATCTAATCAAATCTGGATCAAATCTTGGAAAGGTAAATCAAAGAATATTTCTGTTATTGCATTTTTCAATTTTGTTGAAAAAACTGCTAAATCAGGTAACTGGACTGATCAAGATAAAATTTTGATACATTAATTATTGAAACTAGAAGAAAAAGATAGTGAGTTTTTAAATTAAAATGCAGAGTTACAGTCTGGAATAGATTACTTAAGACTCAAAACTAAATTTACTGAACGATTTTCTGAAAATCAATCAAGCTCAGTATTATTATTAAAAATTATAAAACGTGGGTCAGAACAGTATTGAAACTATCCAGGACTTTCTGAAATATTTAAAAGGCTTTGTAACAAAACAATTAGACGTGTTGGAAATCCATTGTAGAGTCAGTAATTATAGAGGAAGCGGAGTGTAGATTGTTGGCTGCTTTTATCTCTGGTTTGACAGGTAATGCCGAGACACAGGTTCATTACCGGCTGCCTACAGCTTTGGAAGAAGCAATTCAGATTGTAGAGATAATTAGCAAGATGGATGAGGCTTCAAACATCCACCAGCTGTCAGAAGAATTTGACTAAATAAATCGCGTGCAGAAGGACAGAGTCTCCCTGGTCAGTGGTCATGAACTGCCAAATTTATTATAAGAAGGGCCCTGAAGCACGTGAGAGCTGGCAAAATTCCAGGGCTGGACATATCAAGGTACGTTCCGATGAAAATATTTCCAAGACAATAAAATTGAAGAAAATAGCCTATAGTACTCAATCCCCTCAAAAGGTGGTATGCTTTGAATGCTACAGAAAAGACCAATATCTAAGTGTTTGAGTACAGGCGAAGAGGAAAGGAGAAAGGGCATAAGTACCCAAACTCCAAAGGTTCATTGGGCACCCTGTAAGCGAAGCTAAAATACTTAATAAGCATAGAATACCCAATGTATGTAAGGGCCAGGTAAGAAAATAATCCCAGGGGTATCCATTGAAGGAAAGAAACAGAGCTTTTTTAGTGTACACAGGTGCCAAACACTGTAATAAAACCCCAGGCTAGCTCAGCACCCCTGGAAGAACAGTATTTGGGTGCTACGGGTGTAACTGGCAAATAAATAAAATACTAGGTGTCCAAAAAGTCGAGTGATAGCAAATATAAATTTGAAAACCCAGATATTGAGTTTTGGTAAAAATGAGTGGAAATTTCAGACCACACTAAGGTGTGACCCATGAAAGGACAAAAGGCAGCTCTGCAGAAGATAGCACAGACAGATGGATCATATTTAGTGGCCAGAATCTTTTTTACCAAGGTATGCCTAAACACTAGTGCAAGGAAAAATAGGAAAACACCACACAATTTACACAGGAAGTATTTTTCAGACCAGGAGAAATTAAAAAACCTGGTGTATTAGTTGCATGAAACCAAACAAATAATATGATATTTTTGAAAGTTTTAAATGTCACTCAGAAAGACAAAGAGCTCAATAAAAAATGTATTGTTGTAATTAATTACTGTACAAAAGAACTTTATAACCTGTATTTTATGGGTAAATTAAGAGTCAATTTAGGTTTATTAAACAAGCTAAATCCAAATTAAGAAGGGTAGTATTTATTGAAAAGCATGTGCCAAAGGAAGCGTGGTTGTAGAAATTGAGAATTGTTGGGAGCTGAAAGGTGACCAATAGATAAAAGAATCTCAAAATTAAGAATGTGCAGTTAGAGAGACCTAGTTGCAACTAGGAATTACTGGAAGTCTTAGTGCCGCTGCCTAGCTTACAGCGACATTCCTAGCTTTGAAACAATGTCTTTTGAACTGCAAACATGACAATATCAGCTAGGGCTAAATTACCAGATAAAGTCTTGGAGTTCATCCAGAGACATACTAGCTGAGTAGTAGATCAAATGTCTCCAGTACTTCATAAAAGGATGTGATTCAACATATACGCTCTGTATTGTTTAGGAATAATATAATAAGACAGTGTAGAAACACTTTACAGTAATGTAAAGTAAGTGAGAGTGAAGGAAACCAGTCTGAAACAATTGTTAGGTTAGGCCTAGATAGGAACAAACACACTTCTCTCTTAATTTCTTCTCTTTTTTTTCTTAAACTTTTTACACTTCACAATTCTCACTTCTTCAAACTTCCACATTAACACATAGTTTTAAATTTTAGGAAATATTCCTTTTTCATACAAAGACACATTTGAAACACAAAATAAAAAGAAAGATATGTTATTAAACCATAATATATCTTTCTTTTCCAAGCAGCCGCTTGTTTCGCATGCGCCTTAGTCTGGTCATGAATGAGGCTGATCGGATAAAACTAGTCACAATGTGCAACGGGTGTAAGGTGGATTGGATGCAGCTAGCAAGATAGAAATAGGGTGTATTGTGGTGAACTGGATAGAACTAGCTCAAGTTAGGGATAGGGTGTAATGAGGTGTACTGGATAGAACTAGCTCAAGTTAGGGATAGGGTGTAATGAGGTGTACTGGATAGAACTAACTCAAGTTAGGGATGGGGTGTAATGAGATGTACTGGATAGAACTAACTCAAGTTAGGGATGGGGTGTAATGAGGTGTACTGGATAGAACTAACTCAAGTTAGGGATGGGGTGTAATGAGGTGTACTGGATAGAACTAACTCAAGATAGGGATGGGGTGTAATGAGATGTACTGGATAGAACTAACTCAAGTTAGGGATGGGGTGTAATGTGGTGAAATGGATAGAAATAACTCAAGTTAGGGATGGGGTGTAATGAGGTGTACTGGATAGAACTAACTCAAGTTAGGGATGGGGTGTAATGTGGTGAACTGGATAGAACTAACTCAAGTTAGGGATGGGGTGTAATGAGGTGTACTGGATAGAACTAACTCAAGATAGGGATGGGGTGTAATGAGGTGTACTGGATAGAACTAACTAAAGATATGGATAGGGTGAAATAAGGTGTACTGGATAGAACTAACTCAAGATAGAGATAGGTGGTGTAGTTTTCTAAGTCAGGCAATGAGCATTCTAGTCCATATTACTATAGAGAAATTAATTCAGATAAACATTAAATTACCTTTCACATAGTTTAGTTTTGAAATTGATCTATAAAAAAACAATAGCTCTATACTAAGTGTTACACAAATGAAACTTCACAGGAAATGAATTATTATTTCCATTTTATTTTGAGTGTTCATAAAGAACCAAACAGTTGTGAGAAAGCGACAATTAATTACCAACCTTTCACAATTATTTCAACTTTAATATTTTTCAATACAGACTTATTTTTAATTTATTTTTAGCTAAGATTACTTTCCCCATTAACAGGCATATAACATGTTCAAACACATCAATAATCATTAATGCATAAAGTGTTCTGGATATCATTGCATCCAATTCTGAGAACTATATCAATCAGACTGTTGAGGCACTCAAACAAGAACGAGCTAACTCCAAAATAAAATGTTAACAATATTGCATTAAAGCTGTGGGGCCAGTAAAATGATTAAGAGTTGGGTATTATAAGAAACCTACTGAAAATCCACAGAAATTGTGCATATCAACTACTGACAATTATTGAGACAAGTGTTCATCAGTGTTCTGTACAACTATGGTTCATACTCGGTATTTATAGTTCCTGGTTTATTAAAACATGTCAAATTTGCTGGAGTAAATTCGTAACATCTCAATACATTATTATCTAAACTAAAATAACTAACATTAATCTTTCAATTTTTGTATTGACTTGTTTTCTTCCTTGGGAATATTTTAGAAAATAGTAGCCTCAAAATATTTTCTTACGAGCTGAGATTTTTCAATCCCTGCTCTAAAACAATAAAACAAACAATCTTTCTACACACTATTTTAATTGCCAAACATCTGTTTAGGCTATACTCAAAAGTACTAACTAATTGTGCTACTATGTTAGAGATGAGGACAGTTAAATTTAGAGTAAGTGTACCCACATATATGTGGAGAATCATTTAGGAAATACCACCCTTAGTACACCTGACTGAGATTCAAAACCCAATCTAGCTGTCCACGTCATTTTGATATATTGGGAGAACGACACATTAGAACATTCAATAACCAAAGTGGGTGAAATAAGGCTAATTTAGCTCTAAGATATTACCATAAACTAGATTTACACAACTATGAATTGAATTTTAGCAATGAATATGTTATATTTAAAAAATAATTTTGAGCAACAACAATTCCTAAACTCATTTTATTGTAATTGTTTACAAAAATATTAAAGTATCTCCAATAGTTTTTCACAAATTTTTAAACTTATGTGCTTATTTTATATAGTTATGATTTTTTGATTGTGAAATTTTTATTATAATAAAATATGATAAATGCACTCTTTGTTTATTTTGTCCAAGGTTCTCAAATATAAATTATTTAATTTACTCTCAATGCGTCAAGTTTTTTTATTTTTTTATTATTATTGGAGTTGAACTTTTTTTCTTCTAATTCTCTCTACTATAAATGGTTAGTATTTTTACTAAAATATTCCTAAAAAAACTTTTGAGTTGGTTGAGGCTATCTGTAACAAAGCTACCAAAAACTACCATTGAACAAAATATTGTTTAAAAAAAAAATGTGTTATCTTTTTAACTTTGTTTTTCAAGGTCGATTCATACCAGCTGATCATATAGTGTAATGACTTTTGAGACAGTAGTATGACTTCAAAGAAGAGATGAAGAGTTATAAATTTGGTTTGCAGAAAGGGGAGAAACGACCTTTATCAAAACTAAACATTCTACATAATGTGCCAGCATGGGCCAGTGTTGGATTTTTTCTTGTGTTCATTGGTTTGTTTTATTATAAAGGTTATTTAGGTAAGGAACAGATTTAACTATTTAATACACACATACATACCAATTAAAATCAATGCATTGATGAAGCATGATCTTCTATAAAGTATTTTCATATTCATATACATCTATTGAATGAAGTGACTGTCTCATGTCTTATCTTATTTTCAACTGCTATAGTAGGGCTGTATCGCCATATGAAAAAACATTGTGAATTATAAATCATGTTGGAGTTTCCATTTATAATTACTTTAAATTGTTTGGACTATGAGGAGTAATTCTATATAGAAGGCCAAACTTGCATGCACCTAGGGGATGGTGGGGGCGGGTCAAAATGGTGTTGTCCACCAAAATGACATGTTTGTCATAAACATGAATATTTAAAAAAATGTTTTGACATCCTAAGGGAGTTAAGACTTTTTTGTCTCTTGACATTTTATTGAAAAATACACCGTTTGCCAGGTTTTTAAATGGACGCCATCTTGAAATTTTCTAAGCTGATGTAATTACATTTTCTTCACGGCATCAGACTCTTAAGTTCATTATAATAATGTCTGGTAAACTTGCAAACATTTTTAAAAGTGCCACTGTTTGCCTATAAAACCCAATTTTATATTTTAACATGGTAGAATGACAATGAAAAAAGTTTGGGCCTATAATAGAGTATGATTAATAAGTGTTGGTGGCAAAAACAGTTTGATTAGATGTTAATTTATGTCAACTCATTTTTCTTCTAAGAAAGTTAGTTACCATATTTCACATGCATATGTATGGTGAGTTTATCATTTAAGTTACGTTCTTAGACAAAGTTTTTTTTGTCAGGTTGGACATTTTTGCGACAAACATTATGATACTGGCAACACCAATTGGAATATCCAGGTAGTTTGTTTTTGTAGTTATTAGTGGTTGTAGTAGACCAAAATTTTGTTACTGATTCATTGTTTCACTAAGTAATTTTGTTGTTTTAATATAAAGTAAATATAAAGTGATATGTAAGTATGTATCATAATGAAATGTACAAAAGACAAACTGATTTCTTGTCAGATGTGAGAAACATGGCGGATGTTCACCGAAAAAATGGAAATCCATTTCAGGAAACAAGCAGTGACCTATTAAGTCTAGTAGTAGTTGTCAGTGAAAATATTTACATTCCTTAAACAAGTTAAAGATGAATTTTATGAATTTACAAGGTCGGTTGTGATTGAAAAAACAAATTCATTCAAAACACCAATAAGGAAAAATTCCTTCCTACTTTTTAAAACTCTAAAAAAAAATAAACGAGTACAGGCTAGGCAATTGGGTTTGATGAAAGCCAATGTATCTGTTCCTGGTCAAATGTTCATTGTAACTCAATCACGAAAAGTTGAGGTCGATAACTTTTTCGTCCACAAATGTCATGACTATCCACCTTCAATCGGAAATGGCACTGAACAAATGTACCAATAAAAAAATCTGATATTTGATTTGCTTACAAAAAGAGGTAAAAAAGCATGACAAGAAGAAAAGATGGAGAATTTATTTCATCCCTTTTGTCAAATTCCGACGCAATTGTTGTAGATGAAGGGGCTCTTATCCACTCTCTCCAGCCAAAAAGCACAACAGTAGACTTCAAAGATTATATTCACATGTTATTGAATTTAAAGAAACCTTGCAAATTAACATAGTTTGAGACTTGTACTAGACACTTTCAGTAAACGGAGAAACAAGGGCAAAACGCGATAGTGGTGTAATAAAAATTAAAATTGAACCTAATGTGCGTATACCTCAAAACTGGACACCTTTTCTCTCTGTGCCTGAAAATAAGCTTCAATTGTTTGTGTATCTTATGAAAGAATCGATTTTAATCCTTCGGAGTACTATAAGGAATTTATTTTATCACTAGTGCAGATACAGTATGTCATGTTCGATCCCTAACTGATATGGATGAAAAATGTGACCATGACGAGGCAGACACCAGGATCATTGTGAACCTGATTAATACTATGAAAGAAGGGGCAAAGTCACTACTCATATGTAATGTCATGGTGTCTATTAAACTTGACCAATGAAATCCCCGACCTTTTCCCTGATCATTTCCTAAAATTCCCGACTAAAAAAGTATGTCACTTCCTTCTAACTCCCCCTTCCCCCCACCTCCACCCTTGTTTTTATATTAATCTTTTTTGAAATAATAATAATAAGTTTTAAAATTTGAATTAAAATTGTTTCTAGGAATTAAAAATATATTACACAGCTACAAACAAAAAAGTGACATTATAATTTACTGATTATTGTATTTCATATTTTGAATAAAATATCATTTTCTCGGACTTTTATTGCGATTTATCAAATTCCCGACTTATTCCCATTTTTTCTCGATCACTTCAAATTCCCGGCTAATTCCCGTTTTTCCTGATTTTCCCGGATGGTAGACACCCTGAATGTGTATTCTGACATCATTGTTATTATGACATACCACTACAAACGTTTGGAGGAAATAACTAATGATTTAGTAATGTTTGTCTCCTTCGGTGTAGGTAAAAACAAAAGGCTGTTTGATATTAGTCAGATTTATCATGCTCTTGGACCTAAAAGAAGCTTTGCATTCCCCATGTAGTATGCCCTCACAGGTTGTGACTCCATGTCATCATTTCGAGGATGTTCAAAGAAAATGACTTTCAATGTATGGAAGAAAAATCCTGACTCTGTGACAGAGGCAAATTATGGAGAAGCCATTTATGGAAATTGACATGGGATCGTATGAGTTTAAACAACTGGAGTGCTTCTTGATCAGCTTGTACTCTACTACTGTAGGAGATAACATAAATGGTTTAAGTAAGGAGATATTCTGCTATAAGGCTCAGAACCCTGAGAAGATGCCTCCCACACAGGATTCTTACCTTCAACATTGTAAGAGTGCAGTCTTCCAAGCAAGCATATGGGACATGTCACACAAGTTGGAGATGAAGCCACGAAATCTGTATCAATATGGATGGAATGTTAAGGAGAACAGACTTCTTCCAGTATGGATTACAATTCAAAAATTTCTGTATGTCAGCAGCTTATTAAGTGCAAGCGTAAAAATGATGTTCTCAAAACAGTGCAGTTGTCAGAAACAAAACAATGAATGTACCCTACCTTTGCAAGTGCACATGTCAAAAATAATAAAACTTGGAATTAAATATCAATAAAAGACCATGACCATTTTTTATTAGTTTCAGTTGTCAAAACAGATTTCGTTAAAGTCAATAAAGAGCTTATAGCTCTACTCGAGCTATATTTTATTCCCTTTCCCACTTATATTATGTTTTAATTAAATTTGGAAACTGAAATACAATTGTTCATAAAAAAATACAAGCAGCCTGTACAGTATTGCTGTAACATCTTCATGCATAGTGTTGTGCATAGTAATTTATATTTCATTTAATAGTATCATGACTGCTTTAGCTACTGCCTTTTAGTGATTTCTGCCTTGTAGCCTCTACATATTAACAGATGAATAATGTATTTTAGATAGGAAAATGTTTCTCATTAAGGAATATTACTAAACTTGAGGGATACCCATATTAGGCACCCTACAATAATATATATAATATAAATTATATATAGGGACAACTTCAAGCATACCGCGTTGAAACATAAAATTGTGTTTTATAGGCAAACAGTGGCACTTTTTAAAAATTTTGCAAGTTAACCAGATATTCTGATAATAAACTTAGGAATCAGATGCTGTGAAAAAAAATGCAATTCCACCAACTATGAAAATTTAAAGAAGGTGGCTGTTTTAAAAAAAAACACTGGCAAATGGTGCCTTTTTCGAAAAAATGTCAAAGAGACAAGAAAGGCTTAAAATATTTTTGAATGCCAAAAAAACTTTTTAATATTCATATTTATGATAAAAATGGGATTTTGGTGGACAGTGCCATATTGAACTACCTCGACCCCCGCCCCCACCCCACCTTTTTGGGTGCACACCAGTTTGGCCTCTTATCTAGAATTACTCCTCATAGTCTAAACAATGATTAATTAAAGTATAAAGGAAAACTTTGACACAAGTTGTAACTTGTCCCTCATTAAAGTCAGCCCTACTGTCAGCAGTGTTTGCACTGGACACTAACACCTCATTTGTGTAACTATGTAATGTTATATGAGTGAGAAGGATAGGAACAAGTATACAAGACAAACATAGTATGGCGTTTTAAAATGAATATAGACCCAACTAAATGAAAAATTCCTACGATCAGTCACAACTACATTATTAAAATTTAGACAGTGAAACTTTTGGTTTTATCTGACACCATGACAGTGTTGGTTCTTGTTTCAACAAGATTATTATTTATTTATAATCTAAAGGCATTAAAGATAATTTCATTTATCACCTGGCACCATAATTATATTGATTTATTGCAATCTGACACACAATCAAAGTTTGTGTTTTAATTCTAGTTCCTCCCAAGGTACATTTTATTTTAAGAGAATGTGGCAATAGCCTTCCCACCCCTAATCACGAAACATATGGCAGTAGTTTAGTGTGAAGGTAGTCCCAATTTAAACAGACCAGTTGCTACAGAAAATAGAGATAGTAACTAGACGTTAACATTTGTTGTTAAATTGCTCCTATGATGGGCTGAGCCACTAGTAAGCATTATAAGAGCTCTAGGACAAATTATTATTCATATTGGAAAATTAATATAAAAAATGGAATTTTGAAATTTTATATTTTCTCGAATCTTTAAGGCTATTCGATATGCAATGATTTGAAGGTCCAACCATTCCTTTCCTAGTAATGACTATTTCATTGCAGCAAAACAACTATTCATGACACATTACGATATTGCCAGAAAATAAGATTAAATAACCCTTCAAACTGAATGTAAACAATAATGATTATTTCTCTGTATTCTTATTTCTCAATGATGTCATAATAATGGAGTTTTATGTTATGGGTATGGAGGATAAAGTTGTCTCATAATATTCAACTACCAAAATGGCATAAATGTTGCAATATACCATAAATTAATTATTGAACTAACCTCCATAAGAGTGGCCTCTGGAGGAATGACATCAAATTTTCTGGCCATGTTCAAATGACATGCCCTTTATTTTATTTTTTGGGCCTATTTTAACTTTTTACCACAAGTGGGGTTTCCCCTCACCCATAAAAACATATTTTAAAACTATCAGCAGGATCCTATTTTTAATTAATTGATGTGCACCAATGCAGGATAAAGATTTTTAAACTATGATTATGTTTTAACTCCCCTTCATTTGGACCTTAAGTCTTAATCTAGAAATTCTAAAATAAGGTGGTAGCTTTTAAAAGGGGGTGGAAGGAGTATAAGTTAAAGTATGTGTTTTTGGAGTTTTACTAACAAACAGCTTTTATGCTCCAAATAAATATATTATTGCTTTAGGAATACATTTTGTATAATTTTAGCAACATACATTATTATGAAACTGAGGATGTGTATAGGGAGAAGAGAAGAGCAAAGTGTGTGGTGTGGAAAGCCAGGAAGAATTGGACACAAACAATGACATGTTCTGGTAAGTGATATGAAAGTAAGAGGGTGTTATATCTCTAGGTAATAAATAGGAGAAAAGAGATAAGACAAGAAGTTAGAATGATGGATATGCAAATAAGAGAAGAAGTAAAGGAACTATGGATGGGATATTTTGAAAAGATGTTCAACCCAGAAGATGAAAGGTATGAAAGTGAAGCAAAGGAGCATGAAAAACTAACAAATGAGAAGATGGGTTCCACATGGAAAGAGGTGGATGCATTAAAGAGGATGAAACAAGAAAAAGTACTGGGTGTGGAAATTAATATAGCTGCAAGAGAAGCAGGTATACAATGGTTATACATAGTGATAAGAATACTATGGAAGGATAAAAAGATACCAGAAGATTGGAAGAAAGGGATTATAGGTTAATCATTTTTAAGAAAGGAGACAAGAAAAGATGTACAAATTTTAGGGGAATAACACTGATGTACAACTATACAAAAATATATGAGAAGATATTGGAAAATAAAATAAAAAGAGAATTAAATTAAGGTGGAGAGAGGAAAAGCACTAATTCAGAGAAAAGTTGGTAATGGTATTTATGGATGTGGAGAAATCGTATAATAGGGGGGATAGAAATAAAGTCTGGAGGTTGATGTGGAAAAAGGAGTTTTAAAAAGTATGTGTGAGGATAGCATGAGTTTTGTTGTTAAGACAGAGAAGGGATGGACGAAGTGCTTTAAAATAAAAAATGAAGTGAAGAAGGGGAGTGTGTGCTCTTTATCCACTATTACATTATAACTTTTTCAATTCAAAGTCCAAGGTATATCTACAGAAATTTGAAGTATCAAAAAATTCAAATTAACTATTTTCATAAGTATCTAGGCATCTGGTACACAATTAATCAATGACCTTAAAATATGCTACACATAATCACACACATTTTATTCTATATAACACACAAATACACAATAAATACATAAAAAAAAGAAATATTCACACATGAAATATAAAAACTTGTAAAAATTAGCATATGAAAATTGAAAACTTAAATCAAAATTGATGATAACCTAGCCAACACCCCCCTAGTAAACACCCGTGCATCATTCCCCACCTTCTTATTTACTATGTTTCAATAGACTAACTCCAACAATTTTATTTGACAGTTTTTGGCATATGGGGGTGGTTTAGTAAAGATTGTCATGTTAGGCTTGAAATGATAACAAACTCAAAAAAATTAACAATGTGTAGGCTTCAAACAATCCAAATATTTCCTTCTAATATTCAAATTGAATGGGTCTTTTTAAACATTGATTTAAATACTAATTTCATGGGGAATCATGGTGGGTTTGAACTATCCAAGTTTTCGAATTAACCTGTGTTGAATTTGCCAAATTATACTGTATTCGTAATAAAGATGGAAATAAATAGTCCTGAATAAAGAAGCAAGAAAACTCAATAGTAAAGGAAGGCCATAATGTTTGCTGATGACTTGATGATAAGAAAGAGGAAGTACAGGAACAGCTACTGGAATAGAATAAGGAGAAATACAAGAACAGCTAGAGGAATGGAATTATGAAGTGAAGAGTGTAGAATAAAATTCAGGGGAGCTAAGTGTGAAGTGATGGTAGTTACACGGAAGAGAATAAGGCCTAGTATAGTTATAAAGTTGGCTGGAGTAGAGCTGAGAAAAGTACAGAGTGTAAAATATCTTGGAAGCGTTATTGAGGCAAAGAGGTAATAGTGAGGATCTAATAAGAAGAAGACAGCAAAGGGGAAGTTGTTCTTTAGGTGTGTAAGAGACCTGCTATGGAGAAGAGAAGTGACCTTGAAATATAAGTAAGTGTTGTAGAGGGCATACTTTGTACCCATTGTCACATTTGCATAAGAAACATGAACATAAAAGAAACAGAGAAAGGGGAGTCCATGGGAATGAGGTTTGTGAGGAAAATGTTAGCTGTCGTGAGGAGAAACAGGATAAGGAATGAAGTTATCTGGGAAAGAGTGGGGGTACAGGGAGTACATGAGATAGTAGAGGAAGCAAGAGTGAAATGGTATGGAAAAAGATAGAATGCCAAAGAACATGTTGGTAATGAAGTATGTAGGAAAGAGACCACAAGGGAGGCCAAGAAAGAGATGGGAGCAGCAGATAACAAAAAGTTTACAAGTGAGAGGAAAAGAATGAAAGTGTTTAAAGGAGTAATAGTGGTGGCAAGATAGAGGCATTTTACTAAATTGACCTAGCCACAGGCTGGAAACAGTGATGATGATTATAACAGTTTTTAAATATTTATCATAGGCATTTAAAATTAATTTTGAATGTTTATTTTTATTCAAAAAGTATCTCGTCAAAATCCATTATACCCATGACAAATTTTCAAGAACTGTTAAGATGATTGTGTATAGAAAATTAAACTAAATGTATATAATGAAGCAAAATTTTATTGATTTTGGCCAAAAAAGTATTTTGTTGTAAAAAATTGTAAAAGTTCAGAGCTTAGATTCTAAATGTACTTTGTTGTTTACTGTGTCTTTTAATTTTGGATTGCCTCTTTTTTTCTATCACTTCTCCAATGAGAGGCCTTCTCCCTCCTGATTGAACAGGCAGTATTTCTCCCTTCGTTTTTGTTTATCATGACTTGGAGTTGGTTTATGGCTTACCGAGAAACAACATGTTAGTTTTTGTTAAGTGAGTTTAGTTTTGTTGAGTTGGGTTGTACTGTTGGCATATTCCTTGTGCTACTTTATAATAGTTCAATATTGTGGATGGTGGAGGTTGAAGGAATTGGGGAAATTAGAGCCTCAAGAAAGCTGGCTTTTAAGGACCTACAATCTTATTTTCTAGAGCAACATTCTTCAGGTGAATCCTTCTTTGTTTTAAAGTTTTCTATAAAATCTACTTCTAGATTATCCTGGCTACCACATTGTTCATCTTTTGTGTACACATAGCTCCTCGCTTAATAGTATATGTAAATACCTAAAGCAAATAGGTGTTGGATACCAAAGAAACCCTCATAGCATCTGAAGGTCATAATCCTCATTTTGTGAATACTCTGAATTTAATCAAGCTTGTTAGGGAAAGAAGGACTAACTAATTTATTGTCTAAGTTCTCAAATCATGAAAAGTCTCATTTTAAACACTAGCATATGTTTTATAGTCAATTAAATTAATCAAAATAAATATAGCAAACTTGAATGTAACCAGTAAACAAATGTATAGTATTTTGCATGTAGTATACAAAAATAGCTATTTGTTAGCTCTCTCTTATCATTCATTATTAAAGAAAAACTCTTTCATATTTACTAAGTCCAAGTAATGATTCATTTTATTGGGAAATCAATGACCAAACCCATGTTTCTTAATAAAAGATGGTGTTAACCAAAGCAATGATGATGATTTTTCTCATTCCTCACGGCAATATAGTGACAGATTACAACAATTTTGCAGCAAAATTTTTTTTCAAAAGGGTTTAGGTAAATGGTAAGACCATTAATCAGACTATTTATCAGATTTTAGTATGGATATCCAAATATTTGTTGTACAAGAATATTTGCATGAACTTGTAAACTTTTATGGTTTATTCAATTGTGTTACAATGTTTAAATAAAATTAAAAATAAATTAGCAATATGTATAGGCTAAGTTTTACAACCATATAATATCTGCAAGTCAATGCTGTAATTAGGTGAGAAGTGATTTTGATGTTTGAGGGGAAAACGGGTGTGGCATAAAATAAATGACTGCAGAGGGGCATTGCATACCCTAAATACAGCCCTGGTGAGGCCTATCCCCAAAACCCCTTTGCTAACCTATTCAGTGACAGATTATAAACCTGTAAGAATACTTACAGTGCTTTTAAAAGCCTTTGGATATATTGTACACAGACAAATATATAACTTCATAAATCATCACAAGCTGATAGACAAATACTAATCTAGGCTTCAACCACATCACAGCACTAACACAATACTCATAAATGTAAATGATGATATAAGACTATTCATGGATAGAAGGCAGCTGACACTGTTAGAACTCTTGGACCCCCACAGAACACATAAATGTAGCTGATGATTTAAGACTAGCCATGGATAGAAGGCAGCTAAACGCTGTTAGAACTCTTGGACAACCACAGAACACATAAATGTAGCTGATGATTTAAGACTAGCCATGGATAGAAGGCAGCTGACGCTGTTAGAACTCTTGGACCACCACATAACACATAAATTTAGCTGATGATATAAGACTAGCCATGGATAGAAGGCAGCTGATGCTGTTAGAACGCTTGGACTTTGGCAAAGCTTTTGATACTATTAGCAATGATATTCTTCTTTCTAAATTAAAAACAAACTTTCATTTTTCAATAAGTTACACAATGGATAAGGAAATTCATAAATAGCCGCCATCAATGTGTCATGGTAGGTGACACTCAATCAACATGGAATTTAGTGACATGCGGAGTGCCACAAAGTGTGGTCCTTGGTCCATTTCTTTTCTCAATATTTATAAATGATCTCTCTAGCTGATTGCAACATTCTAAGACTGATCTATATCTCAATGACATCCAAATTTATATATCACCCTCCTTTTGATAGTGCTGTGGATAATATGAATATTGACTTAAATGCAACACATAAATGGACACTACAAAATGCTCATAATGTCAATCTCATGTATTATTTTAGTGTCAAAAAGATAACCACCCTCATTGAATTTCACATCAATACAACAGATAAATTTAAAAAAATCCAATTTAATTTGTATTGGTAGTTAATAACGTTGGTTTACATAATATATAGATGAAAACTGCACATGAAATAATCATGTCAAACAAATGTAAAAAAAGTGTTGTTTTTTTTACATTATACTCTCTTAAGCAGTTAAAAAAAATCATGTGAATGAATATTAGATCCACTCTTATCCAGTACCCTATTCTCCCACATTTAGTCTATTGTGATGTAGTGAAATGACTTGACAGCTGATCTTAGAGCAAAACTACAAAGACTCTAAGAAACATGTGTTGGATTTATATTTTACCTCCAATCATATGATCATATTTCCTCATAATATAAGAGACTAACTTGGCCACAACTTAAAAAAGTATAAACTCTATACTTATGACAATCATAAAAAACTATTGACTTCCAACTACCCACAATATATCTCTCCATATATGCTCACTCAACTCTAATAATAATAAAAATTTCACCACTCATTCACAAGAAACATCAACTTTATTTATTTCTCTTCATCATTTCAATCACTAGTAAAATTATTTCACTGTTCCAGCATCTTGTTCATGAAATATCCTAAACAAATGATGTTAAGAAATTAGAATTGTATGGTTTCAAGGCTAAACTTGCAAATCATTTGTGTGTGGGAGCTCAGTCACGAGATTGAAGAATGTGAGACATGATGGAACTTATTGTGTATGTGTGACTTTTGTCAAAGCTCAATATAATAGTTTTTTTACATAAAAATTAACAATATTTTACTATTTTTTCATGTTTTATAATATGTCATTATATATTTAGCTATAGCTTTTCATTATTATGTTTTTTATGTGTTTTATTTGTTTAGCCTCTATTTTAGTTGTAATTTTTTTGTCTGCTTCAATGACTGCATGGTCTAAGGCATCACTATCATTTTAGACTAGACTGCCGATGACAAGGAGATCGGGGTTCAAATCTTGGTTGGGTGTGCTAAGTTTTTTTTAAAAATAATTTTCCCCTCTCTCTCCACACAATTGCGGGTAGACTTTATGTAAATTGAAAATTACTCCTCCCCAACCCATTAGCGTAATCAGTATATATGATATAATCTGAACAAATAGCGCTAAATAATAATAACATTAAAACATTAATGTTTGGTTATGTGTAAGAAAAGGTTGCGGCCGTTACTTCACTATTAAACTTTATTATTATTAGTATCATTATCATTAGTATAGTTGTTGTGGTTGTTGTTATTGTTGTTGCCATCATCATTTTTGTTTTATTATTATCATCATCATTATTATTATTACATAAAGGAAAAGTATTTATTTTATAATAAACATATAAGCTAAAAATCCTTGAGCATAATTTTAAGTGATTATTTAAAGGAGGGTTTATTTTATTTATAAATAGATTATTAGGGGAAACCCTCTTGTAAATATAATATCTGTCTTTATTTTGTGTTTATGTTTCAGCATTCAATAAAGAAGTAAAAAGCACGAATTATATTTCACCTCGAGGTTATAAAGTGAGAAACTTTCAAAATGAGGATGTCCAAGATTATAAGACAGAATATTCCAGTAATTCTTTCTTATTGAAATACTTTTTCAAAATAAATCACAGACAATTAGGGGTTCTGACAAATGAAAAAACAAATAAAGTTAAACATAAAGGTAAACCAAATAATCATCACGATTTTATAAATTATAGCACTCAGCAAGGAAATAAAAATGTGGTTGCAATTCATTATGATCGTTATTTGAATGTAGAAAACAATATTACATCATTACTAAATTTCAATAAGCGTGAAAGAAATGGTTATTATTATATAAGAAACACATCAGAAACCAAAATTAATGGCTTTAATCCCAAGTTTTATGACGACATATTAAAGCAAAAAACATCAACCAAACTCAGTCTATATAGTTCTGAAATAAGTTCATTAACCTCTTTTAAGGAAATGAATGTAAAAAATACAATTCCCATGGTTTACCTTAGTAAAGTTGATACAGCAAATAATGTAAAGAAACACAACTATAATAACAAAAGTTATAAGCAAAGCGATAATCTGCCTGATGGATTAAAATTTAGTCTCTATTCATACAAAGAGTCTTATATTGAGACTTCTCATTCGATACCATTTGATTTAAAAGAAGGAAGAACAAAAGATAATTTAGTTCCATTTCTATATCTACAGATCTCATTTATTCTTGGTTCTTCAAGTAAAAATAAATCGGTTACTTCTTATGTGAGACCACATTATAAAAACTATCTTAGTCAAGAAGTAAATATTCCAACAAATTTAAGAACCAAGAGAGATACAAGAAAACCAGTTATAACCAGGACACATACAAGGAAGAATATAAAATCAAGGACACATACAGAAAAGGTGATAGCAAATAAAAGACAAAAAATTAAGGAACAAGGAAGAATTCAAAGATATTATCATGAAAATTTAAATAGAAATCACAGTGAAAATTCAAATTCTAAGGAATTGATTAATTTTTCGAAAGTGTCTTCTAGAAAGTTTAACAAACAACCTTTAAAAAATAAGTTTTATCGCATAAATAGAAAAATACTATATAAAGATAATGGCAAAATAATAATTCCCTTTAAACATAAAAGAACCAGAAGTGGCGGTAAAAATTCTTCTTGCAGAAGTGACCCAGTCGAGATCAAGAATAGAGGGCATTATTTAGAGGGAATCAAAGAAAAGAATAAAAATGGACTCTCTCTTAGATGTCTGAGTTTTGGTGACGTTGAAGAAAAGACAAACATATACAAAAACACATGGTCAGGTGATGAATATTGTGGAGATAGTGAGACACCAGGAGAAGGTGAGAAGCCAGGAAAGGGCGAGAAGCCAGCAGAAGATGTGACACCAGTAGAGGAGGAGTGTGTCAATAAAAACTACACAACATGTGAAGGAGAGAGTTGTGATTATACTGATTCTGAATTAAATACAACTAAAGAGACTAAAAAATCAGAAAAGGAGGAGTGTGTCAATCAAAATTATACAACATGTGAAGGAGAGAGTTGTGATTATATTGATTTCTGAATCAATTACAACAGAAGAGAATAAAAAACCAGAAAAGGAAGAGTGTGTCAATCAAAATTATACAACATGTGAAGGAGAGAATTGTGATTATACTGATTCTGAATCAAATACAACAGAAGAGACTAAAATCCCAGAAAAGGAGGAGTGTGTCAATCAAAATTATACAACATGTGAAGGAGAGAATTGTGAATATATTGATTCTGAATCAATTACAACAGAAGAGAATAAAAAACCAGAAAAGGAAGAGTGTGTCAATCAAAATTATACAACATGTGAAGGAGAGAGTTGTGATTATATTGATTCTGAATCAATTACAACAGAAGAGAATAAAAAACCAGAAAAGGAGGAGTGTGTCAATCAAAACTATACAACATGTGAAGGAGAGAGTTGTGAATATATTGATTCTGAATCAATTACAACAGAAGAGAATAAAAAACCAGAAAAGGAAGAGTGTGTCAATCAAAACTATACAACATGTGAAGGAGAGAGTTGTGATTATATTGATTTTGAATTAAATACAACAGACGAGGGTGAAACTAAAGAAGAGGGTGGAACAACAGAAGAGGGTGAAGCAACACGGCAGGAAAAAACAACAAAAGAAGGTGAAACAAAACAAGATGGTGACACAACAGGTGAGAGTGAAACAATACCAGGGGGTGAATCATCAAAAGAAACTGAGATGACACAAGAAGGTGAAACACCGCAAAAGAGTGAAGCAACACGGCAGGAAAAAACAACAAAAGAAGGTGAAACAAAACAAGAGGGTGATACAACAAAAGAAGGTGAAAAAACAGACGCTGGTGAAACAATAGAAGAAGGTGAGACAACAGAATATAAAAAAACAATACAACAAGGTGAGACAACAGAACCTGGTGAAAAAACAAAAGAAAGTCAAGATAATGATGGTGAAACAATAGAAAAGTCTGAGACAACAGAAGATGATGAAACAACAAAAGAGGTTGAAACAACTGTAGATGCTGATACAATAGAAGAGATTGAGAGAACAAAAGATGATGAAACAACAAAAGAAGTTGAAAGAACAGAAGATTCTGATACAATAGAAGAGGTTGAAACAACAGCAGAGGGTGAAACAATTGAAGAGGGAAAGACAACAGAAGAAGGTAAAACAGAAAAAGTTGAAACAACACAAGATAGTGAGACAACAGAAGGTGATGAAACAACAGACGAGGGTGAGACTAAAGAAGAGGGTGGAACAACAGCTGGGGGTGAAAAACCAGTTGACATCAAATGTGTTGAAAAGAACTATACTATATGTGAAGGAGAAATGTGCAGTATATATTTTAATTTAGGAAATGGGACAACAGTAGAGGATGCGACAACAAAAGAAGGTGAAACAACTAAAGAAAATGAAACAACAGGTGAGAGTGAAACGATACAAGAGGGTGAATCATCAAAAGAAACTGAGATGACACCAGAATGTGAGATCACACAGAACAGTGAAACAACACAAAACGAAAAGACAACAAAAGAAGGTGAAACAATAGAAGAAGGTGAGACAACAAAATATGGCGAAACAACACAACAAGGTGAGACAACAGAACATGGTGAAAAAACAAAAGAAAGTGAGATTAACGATGGTGAAACAATAAAAGATATTGAGACAACCGAAGATGATGAAACAACAGAAGATGCTGAGACAAGAGAAGAGGTTGAAACAACAGAAGAGGGTGAGACAAAAGAAGATGCTGAGACAATAGGACAGGTTGAGCCAACAGAATATGCTGAGACAATAAAAGAGGATGAGACAACAGAAGAGGATGAGACAACAGAAGAGGGTGAAACAGAAGAAGTTGAAACAACAGTAGTAAGTGTAGCGACAGACAATGATGAAACAATGGAAGGGGGTGAGACAACAGAAGAGGTTGAAACAACAGAAGAGGGTGAGACAAATGAAGAGTGTGAGACAACACAAAAGGTTGAAACAACACAAGAGAGTGAGACAACAGAAGAGGTTGAAACTACAGAAGATGCTGAGACAATGGAAGATGGTGAAACAACAGAAGAGGTTGAAACAACAGAAGATGGTGAAACAACTGAAGAAGTTGAGACAACAGAAGAGTTTGAAATAACAAAAGAAGTTAAAACAACAGAAGATGCTGAGAAAATAGAAGAGGGTGAGACAACAGAAGGTGATGAAACAACAGGCGAGATTGAGACAACAGAAGAGGTTGATACAACAGAATATGGTGAAACAACAGAAGAGGTTGAAACAACAGAAGATGCTGAGACAATAGAAGAGGGTGAAACAACAGAAGAGGTTGAAACAACAGAAAATGCTGAGACAGTAGAAGAAGGTGAGACAACAGAAGAGGTTGTAACTACCGAAGAGGGTGAGAAAACAGAAGAGGTTGAAACAACAAAAGAATTTAAAACAACAGAAGATGCTGAGACAATAGAAGAAGGGGAGATAACAGAAGAGGTTGAAACAACAGAAGATGGTGAAACGACAGATGAGGTTGAAACAACACAAGAGGGAGAGACAAGAGAGGAGGGCGAAAAAGAAGAAGTTGAAACAGAAGAAGTAGTTGTAGCTACAGACGATGATGAAACAATGGAAGAAAGTGAAACAACAGAAGAAGCTGAAACAGAAGTAGTTGTAGCGACAAACAATGATGAAACAATGGAAGTGGGTGAAACAACAGAAGAAGGTGAAACAGAAGAAGTTGAAAAATCAGAAGTAGTTGTAGCGAAGGAACATGATCAAACAATGGAAGAAGCTGAAACAACAAAAGAGGTTGAGACAAAAGAACATGGTGAAATAACAAAAGAAAGTGAATATGACGATGGTGAAACAATCGAAGGGATTGAGAAAACAGAAGAAGATGTAACAACAGAAGAAGATGTAACAACAAAAGAGGTTGAAACAAAAAAAGATGAGACAATAGAAGAAGGTGAGAAACCAGAATATTATGAAACAACAGACGAGGGTGAGACTAAAGAAGAGGGTGGAACAACAGACGAGGGTGAGACTAAGGAAGAAGGTGGAACAATGTCTGGGGGTGAAAAACCATTTGACAGCAAATGTTTTGAAAAGAACTATACTATATGTGAAGGAGAAATGTGCATTATATATTTTAATTTAGGAAATGAGACAACAGAAGAGGATGCGACAACAAAAGAAGGCGAAACAATAAAAGTAAGTGAAACAACTTGTGAGAGTGAAACGATACAAGAGGATGAATCATCAAAAGAAACTGAGAAGACACAAGAATGTGAAATCACACAGAAGAGTGAAACAACAGAAGAGGGTGAAGCAACACTACAGGAAAAAACAACAAAAGAAGGTGAAACAAAACAAAATGGTGACACAACAAAAGAAAGTGAAAAAACAGACGCTGGTGAAACAATACAAAAATGTGAGACCATAGATAATGGTGAAAAAACAAAAGAAAGTAAGATTAACGATGGTGAAACAATAGAAGAGATTGAGACAACCGAAGATGATGAAACAACAGAAGAGGTTGAAACAACAGAAGAGAGTGAGACAACAGAAGATGCTGAGACAATAGGACAGGTTGAGCCAACAGAAGAGGTTGAAACAACACAAGAGGGAAAGACAACAGAAGAGGGCGAAACAAAAGAAGTTGAAACAACAAAAGTAATTGTAGTGACAGACGATGATAAAACAATGGAAGATGCTGAGACAATAGAAGAGGGTGAGAAAACAGAAGAGGTTAAAAAACCACAAGAGAGTGAGACAACAGAAGAGGTTGAAACAACAAAAGAAGTTAAAACAACAGAAAGTGCTGAGAAAATAGAAGAGGGTGAGACAACAAAAGGTGATGAAACAACAGAGGATGGTGAGACAACAAAAGAGGTTGAAACAACACAAGAGGGAGATACAACAAAAGAGGGCGAAACAGAAGAAGTTGAAACAAAAGAAGTAGTTGTAGCGACAGATGATGATGAAACAATGGAGGAGGGTGAAACAACAGAAGAAGCTGAAACAAAAGAAGTAGTTGTAGCGACAGACGATGATGAAACAATGGAGGAGGGTGAAACAACAGAAGAAGCTGAAACAGAAGTAGTTGTAGCGACAGGCATTGATGAAACAATGGAAGTGGGTGAAACAACAGAAGAAGGCGAAACAGAAGAAGTAGTTGTAGAGACGGAAGATGATCAAACAATGGAAGAATCTGAAACAACAAAAGAGGGTGAGACAACAGAACATGGTGAAAAGACAAAAGAAAGTGAAATTAATGATGATGAAACAATAGAAGAGATTGAAACAACAGAAGATGATGAAACAACAAATGAGGTTGAAACAACGGAAGATGCTGAGACAACAGAAGAGGTTGAAGCAACAGAAGATGATGAAACAACAAATGAGGTTGAAACAACACAAGATGGTGAGACAACAAAACCTGGTGAAAAAACACAAAAAAGTGAGGATGACGATAGTGAAACAATAGAAGAAATTGAGACAACAGAAGATGCTGAGACAATAGAACAGGGTGAGATAACAGAAGATGCTGAGACAATAGAAGAAGGTGAAACAGAAGAAGTTGAAACAAAAGAAGTAGTTGTTGCAACAGACAATGATGAAACCATGGAAAAGGGTGAAACAACAAAAGAGGGTGAGACAACAGAAGAAGTTGAAACAACAGAAGTAGTTGTAGGAACAGATGATGATGAAACAACAGTAGAAGTTGAAACAAAAGAAGTAGTTGTTGCAACAGACAATGATGAAACCATGGAAGAGGGTGAAACAACAAAAGAGGATGAGACAACAGAAGAAGTTGAAACAACAGAAGTAGTTGTAGGGACAGATGATGATGAAACAACAGAAGAAGGTGAAACAGAAGAAGTTGAAACATCAGAAGTAGGTGTAGTGACAGTTGATGATGAAACAATGGAAGAAGGTGAAACAAAAATAGAGGGTATAGCAACAAAATATTGCGAGACAACAGAAGAAAGTAAAACAATACAAGAAGATGAGACCACAAAAGAAAGTGAAACAACACAAGTGAGTGATAAAACAAAAGAATGTGAAACAACACAAGAGAGTGAAGATATAAAGGAATGTGTAACAACACAAGAGGATGAGACAATATTAGAAGGTGATAGTACACAAGAGGTTGAGACAACAAAAAATTCTGAAACAACAACAAAAAAGGGTGAGACAACACAAAAGGAAGAGGCAACAAAAGAAACTGAAACAATAGAAGAAGGTGAGACAACAAATGAGGGTGAAAACACCGAGGAAGGTGAGACAAAAGAAGAAGGTGAAACAACAGAAGAGGATGAAGTCACACATGAGAGTGAGACAACAAAATATGGTAAAACAACACATGATGGTGAAATAACCACAGAGGTTGAAACAACAGTTGAAGCTGAAAAAACAAAAAAAGGTGAAACAACACAAGAGAGTAAGACAACACTACAAGGTCAAACATCACAAGGAAGTGATAAAACAAAAGGATCTGAAACAACATACGTTGATGAAACAATAGAAGAAGGTAAAACAACAGAACATGGTGAAAATACAATAGAAGGCGAAACAGATGATGGTGAAACAAAACAAGAGGGTGAGACAACACAAGAGGGTGAAAAAACAAAAGAATATGAGACAACACAAAAGGGTGAGACAACACAGGAGGAAGATACAACAAAAGAAGGTGAAACAACACAAGAGGATGAAAAAATAAAAGGTGAAACAACAAAAGGAGGTGATACAACAGAAAAAGGTGAAACAACACAAGAGGATGAAAAAATAAAAGGTGAAACAACAAAAGGAGGTGATACAACAGAAAAAGGTGAAACAACAAAAAAAAATGAAATAACACAAGAGGGTGAAACAACACAAGATGGAGAAACAACAGAAGAGCGAAATACAACAAAAGATGGTGAAACAACAAAAGAAGATGAAACAACACAAGAGGCTGAGACCACAAAAGGAGATGAAACAATACAAAATGAAGAGACAACCAGAGAAAGTGAGATAACACAAAAGAGTGAAAAAACACAAGATAGTGAAACAACAGTAGAGGAAAAGACCTCAAAAAGTGAGACAACACAACAAGGTGAAAAAACACAAGCGGAAGTGACAACACAAGACATTATTGAAACAAAACAAGTTGGTAAAATAACCAAAGAGGTAGGAACAACAGTTGAAGCTGAAAAAACAAAAGAATGTGAAACAACACAAGGAAGTGAGACAACACTAGAAGGTCAATCATCACAAGGGAGTGAAACAACACAAGAGGGTGAAAAAACAAAAGGAGGGGAAACAAAACAAGATGGTGAAATAACAGAAAAGGGTGAAACAACAGAGGATGGTGAAATAACAAAAGAGGGTGAGACAGCAGAAGAGGAAATTACAACACAAGTAGGTGAAACAACACAAGAAGTTGAAAAAACAAAATGTGAAACAACAGAAGAGGGTGAAACAACAAAAGAGGGTGAAACCACAAAAGAGGGTGACACAACAAAACAAGGTGAAAAAACAAAAGGGGGTGAGACAACAGAAGAGGAAAAGACAACAAAAGAAAGTGAAACAACAAAAGGTGATAAAACATATGATGGTCAAACAACAAAACCAGGTGAAAAACCAAAAGAGGGGCAAATAACTAAAGAGGGTGAGACAACAAAAGGAGATGAAACAACACCAGATTGTGAAACAACAGAAGAAGAAGAGATAACACAAGAAGGCGAGACAACAAATATGGGTGAAACAATAGCAAAGGAAGAGACAACAAAAGAAGGGGAAACAAAACAAGAGGGTGAGACAACTGAAGAGGAAGTTACAACAAAAGAAAGTGAAACAACAGAAGAGGGTGAAAAGACAAAACAGGGTGAAACAACAGAAAACGGTGAAACAACACAAGAGGGTGAAACAATAAAAGAGGATGAAGCCACAAAAGAGGGTGAGACAACAAAGGGAGATGAAACAACACGAGAGAAAGAGACAACAAAGGGAGATGAAACAACACGAGAGAAAGAGACAACAAAAGGTTATACAACAAAACAAGGTGAAAAAACAAAAGAGGGTGAGACAACAGACGAGCAAAAAACAACAAAAGAAAGTGACTTAACAAAAGGTGATAAAACAAATGATGGTCAAACAACAAATCCAGATGAAAAACCAAAAGAGGGGGCAACAACAAAAGAGGGTGAGACAACAAAAAGAGATGAAACAAAACAAGATATTGAAACAACAGATCAAGAAGTAACAACAAAAGGTGAGACAACACAAGAGGGTGAGAAAACACAAGACAGTGAAACAACAAAAGGTATTACAACAAACCAAGGTGAAAAAACAAAAGAGGGTGAGACAACAAAAGGTGATAAAACTAATTATGGGCAAACATCAAAACCAGGTGAAAAACCAAAAGAGGTGGATACAACAAAAGGAGATGAAACTAATTATGGGCAAACATCAAAACCAGGTGAAAAACCAAAAGAGGTGGATACAACAAAAGGAGATGAAACCACACAAGAGGTTGAGACAACAAAGGGAGATGAAACAACACAAGAGGTTGAGACAACAAAGGGAGATGAAACAACACAAGAGGTTGAGACAACAAAGGGAGATGAAACAACACGAGAGAAAGAGACAACAAAAGAAGGTGAAACAACACAAGATATTGAAACAACAGAAGAGAAAGAGACAACACAAGAAGAAGTGATAACACAAGACGGTAAATCAACACAAGATGGTGAAACAACCAGAGAGGTTGAAAAAACAGTTGAGGCTGAAAAAACAAAAGAAGGTGAAACAATACAAGAGAGTGAGACAATACAAGAGAGTGAGACAATACAACAAGGTCAATCATCACAAGGGAGTGAAACACAAGAGGGTGAAACAACAAAAGGAGGTGAAAAAACAAAAAAAGGTGAAACAACAGAAGCTGATGAAACAATAGAAGAAGGTAAGACAACAGAACCTGTTGAAAAAACTAAAGATTGTGAAACAATACAAGAGGGAGAAACAACACAAAAGGGTGACACAACAAAAGGAGGTGAAACTATGGGAGAAGGTGAGATAACAGACGCTTGTGAAACATTAGAAAAGGGTGAAACAACAGAGGACGGCGAGACAACACAAGGGGGTGAAACAATAAAACAAGAACTGACAACAAAAGGAGGTCAAACAATTAAAGAAGTTGAAACAGACAATGGTGAAACTATAGGTGAGGGTGATACAACAGAATTAACAGAGATTAAAACAACAGAAGATGGTGAAACAACACAATATGGTGAGACAACAGAAGAAGGTGAAACAACAAACGATGGTGAGACAACAGAAGGTAAAAAAGCAAAAGAAGATGAAACAACACAAGAAGATGAAATAACAAAAGAAGGTGAAACCACAGTGCAAGCTGAAAAAACAAAAGAAGGTGAAACAATACAAGAGGTTGAAACAACACAAGAAGGTGAAACAACTATAGAGGGAGAGAGAACACAAGAGGAAGAGACAACTCTTGAGGGTGAAACACCACAAATTGGTGAAACAACTGAAGAGTGTGAGACAATACAAAAGGAAGAGACAGCAAAAGAAGGTGAAACAGTACAAGAGGGAGAGAGGACACAAGAGGAAGAGACAACACTTGAGGGTGAAACACCACAAATTGGTGAAACAACAGAAGACTGTGAGACAACAGAAGATGCTGGTGAGACAATAGAAGATGATGTAACAACAACAGAAGAAAGTGAGACAAAAGAAGATGGTGAAACAATAGAAGAGATTATAACATTAGAAGAGGGTGAAACAACAGAAGATGTTGAAGCAACACAAGAGATTGAAACAACACAAGAAGCTAAAACAATAGAAGATGGTGGTGAGACAATAGAAGATGATGTAGCAACAACAGAAGAAAGTGAGACAAAAGAAGATAGTGAAACAATAAAAAAGGGTGAGATAACAGAAGAGATTGTATCAACAGACAATGGTGAAACAACTGAAGAGGGTGAAATTATAGAAGAAGGTGAAACAACAGACACTTGTGAAACAATAGAAGAGGGAGAAACAACAGAACCGGTTGATACTAAAGAAGATGGTGAAACAATAGAAGAGGTTAAAACATTAGAAGAAAGTGAAAAAACAGAAGAGGGTGAGACAACACAATATGGTGAAACAACAGAAGAGGTTGAAACAATAGATGACAATGAAACAACTGAAAATGGTGAAACAGAAGAGGTTGAAACAACAGCAGAATGTGAGACAACAGAAGAGGGTGAAACATCATATGATGGTGAAACAATAGATGATTATGAGACAACACAAAATGGTTTAATAATAGAAGAGGGGGAGACAAGAGAAGATGATGAATCAACAAAAGAGGGGGAGACAAAAGAAGATTGTGAATCATTAGAAGAAGTTGAGACAACAGTAGATGATGAAATAATAGAAGAGGGCGTAACCACAGAATATGGTGAGACAACAGGAAAGGGTGAAACGACAGAAGAGAGTGAGACAACAGGAAAGGGTGAAACGACAGAAGAGAGTGAGATCACATAGGAGGGTGAGAATACAAAAGAAAGTGAAGCATCCGAAGACAGTGAAGCTTCACAAGATAGAGCGTCAACAGAAGAAGATGAAGCAACAGAAGAAGGTGAGACTACAGAAGAAGGTGAAGCAACAGAAGAGGGTGAGAACATAGATAGGATTGAAACAACAAGAAAGAATTATGAAAGTGAAAAATGTGACAAACCAGAAAATGACAAAGTAAGTAGAAGTGATGAGGAAAGTACAAAATTTGAAGAATCTTTAGAGGATGAGGGTAATGGTGAAGATGAAATAATTGGTGGTTGTGAGGAATCAGCAGATAGAGGAAGTGAGGAGGATGTAAAAAGCCAAGATTTTGAGGAGCCAGTAGAGGATGATAAACGCAAAGAATGCAAGGGAACATTAGAAAATGAAGATAGCACATATAAAGAGAGAAGTGGATAATGTTAAGAATCAGTAGAGGATGAGGAAAGCTGTGAGCATGAAAAAAAAGTGGAGAATGTGATGAACCTGTAGATGATAAGGGAAGCAGAAAGTATGACAAAATTAGAGAATGTAATGAATCAAGAGAGGATGAAGAAAATGGTAATTGTGAGAGACCAGGAGAGAATGAGTGGAGTGGGGATGATAAGCAAAGTGAATAAGATAAAATAAACCGAAATTGTAATGAATAAAGAGAGGGTGAAGAAATGAAGAAGTTGAATGTAGTGTAGTGAGTGAATAAAGTGGTAAGGATGATAAACTTGGTTGGAGTAAGATAAGTGGAGAATTTTAGGTGCAATGAGAGGATGAGGGACGTGGAAAGGATTATATAAATGGAGAATGTGAGTAACCAAGAGAGGATTACAGAAATGAAATAAGTTGAAGGAAGTGGAATGGGTGATGGAAGTGGTTAGGATAAAGGAAGTGGAATAGGTGATGGAAGTGGGTAGGATAAAGGAAGTGGAATGGGTGATGGAAGTGGGTAGGATAAAGGATGTGTAGAGGATGTGGAAAGTGGAGATTGTGAGATAACAGTATATATATAAAAGAGATTTGGAAATAATAAGTAAAGTAGATTATAGGAGGTCCTAGGAGAGGATGAAAAAATTGGAGAATTTTTTGGAATCATTAGAGGATGAGCTAAATGAATCAATTGAATCGGATGAGGGGACTGTAGAGGGTGAAGAAAGTGGAGATAATGTAAGAATTGAAGAAGATGATGGAAGTGGGGTGTGTGAGAGAAGTGGAGAAGAATATAGTAAAATATGGGATGACGAAAGTTGAACATAAGAAGGAACTAAAGCGAATGAAGAAAAGGACGAAGGATTTTGAATGTATGAATAAGTTGAATGGGTCGTGATAAAATGAAAGAGGAAGTGTGTGCATAAGATAAAGAAAGCTGAAAGGAATGAAGAAAGTGGAGAGGTTGAAGAAGTTGAGAGTAGGAAGTAGAGTGAACTAGTGAACTGGAGAGGAAAAAAGAAGTCTAGAGGGTGAGGGCAGTTGGAATGGTGACAGCAGTGAAGAGGCTGAGGGAAGTGTAGAGTGTGGATAAAGTAGAAAGATTTAGGGCTGTGGAGAGTGTAAGAAAAGTGTAGAAAGGGTGGGCAGTGGAAATGGTGAGGGAAGTAAAGTGGGTGAGAGAAAGGAAAATGTTGTGGATAAGGGAAGTTGAAAGGGTGGAGACGGTGAGGGAAGTGAAGAGGGTAAGGTAGGTAGGAAGGGTGAGGAAAGTGGAGAGATTGAAGTAAGTGAAAAGGGTGAAGGATGTTAAAAGGATGAGGGCAGTGGGGAGAGTGAGGTAAGTGGATAGGGTGATGGAAATGGTGATGTTGAGGGAGGGAAGTGACGAAAGATTGGAGAGAAGTGGGGAGGCTAAGGGAATGGGGAGGTTGAGAACAATGGAGTGTGTGAGTGAAATGGAAATGGTGAGAGCAGTGGGGAGGGGGAGATAAATCGAGAAGATTAGGGCAGTGAAGGGTGATATGGTGAACAAGAGGTGCAGAAAGGGAGAACGAAGAAATTCTGATTGAGAAAGAGGAAGTGGAATCAGTGATTATGGAAAAGATTATTTAAAGACAAAGAAATAAACTGGAACAGTAATAGGTAGTACTTTCAAACAAAAAAATAAAGTAAATTGAGAATAAATAATGAAATAATGCCAACAAATTTTTAAATTTTCACTTAAGAAAAGTAGTATAACCATTTTATCATCAAAATTTAAATAAAAAGTACTTCGTTAAAAATTCAAAGTTATTACATTTTATGTTTTACATCAACCATATTTAGTTTTTAATTTATTACTTCATTGGTAGTCACATTGTCTAAAGTGTCAATCTCGCAATATAATGTACTGCCAGTAACTGGAGGTTAAGGCGTCAATCTCGACAGTGTGTGTGTAATTATTCACATGTCATTTATCACTGTGGTTTTTTAATCTCTGATTCATGTTAATGCATGTACGCTTCCTATAAAACCTTACATCATCTTTACAATTTTATATTAAACAATAAATAGCCATTGTGTAGTAATATAAAAAAAACTTGTGGTTGATTTTTATCTCAGTCATTCATGAGACAGTGTGTAGTCGAGTGAATCTTATATTATTTTTATGCCTGTAAATATAGTCATTAAAACACCTGATGAAGATAATTAGTTTTCTAGCCAGGTCTTGTGAATGTATATTTTTTTATACATGTGTATTAAATAAAGATCCTAAAGCATGGCCTTAAATAAACATGATGAAATGGAAATAAGGGTTTTTATACACACACAAAAAAAATATTCATATATCATTTATATGCTATATTATGTATTACTGCTTATGATTCAGTGTGAGTGGGTTCTAAACTGCATTTTAGTTAGCAAATGTGCCACTGTACTTATAAACACTAATAGTTATTTCTGTTTTGTCAATTTTTTTTCGATAAGGGTAAAGTATAGGAAATATCTACACCAAAGTAGCCAACAAGGAACAAGGGAAAGAAAACACTCATAGCTGTCCACGAAATATCAATTCATAGTTATGAAATACAAAACAATAACACCAACAACCAGTAGCCTATAATAACTTTATCTGTGTAAAGGTAAGATATAGAATGTAAGAATTTTCAAAGCATCCCTAGTGAAATCAGAGTAGTTCCAGAACCAGATGATCCAGATTCTATACAACATGTAAAAACTCTGTTGAGAGTAATTTTATTATTAGTTTTAATCAAAATTAGCATGTTGTAACAGCCCGCGTTGCGGGGATGGTTTGGCTTTAAGAGCATTGAGGGTATTTTATATAAAATGGTTTTCAACTTTCCCTTCATGCAAATGCATGTACATTTCCTCTGAACCTCTATCTTCCTCATCTAATACGCATTAATATAATTAATATATATGTATATAACTTGAACCAATAGTGAGATATGGTGAAAAAGTGTTTCAATAAAATAATAAAGACAATCAGAGAGAGGTAAAATCTTATAAAAATCTTATTAATATTGTACACAGGGGGGATCAGAATCCATTTCAGGTATAATCAATAATGTTTACTTCTCAACCAAGTAGGTGACATAGTCTATGCATTTCTTTGCTTTTGGTGGGCATGCACTATGTCTTGGGGTACTTTACACCGGTACTGGAATTGATGGTGTTTCACCAAATATCGACTTTGTGTCAGTTTCTTCTTGTTCTTGACCATCAAAATATTATTTACTGAGACAGTCCTGACCTGTGGTATCTGAGTACAAAAGTAGAGTTCCCTAGCACTGAGACACTCCTGCCTGTGAGATCTGAGCATACAAGTAGAGTTCCCTAGCACTAAGACAATCCTGCCCTTTGAGATTTGAGTATACAAGCAGAGTTCCCTAGTACTGAGACAATTCTGCATGTGAGATCTGAGTACACAAGTAGAGTTCCCTAGCACTGAGACAATCCTGCCTGTGAGATCTGAATACACAAGTAGAGTTCCCTAGCACTGAGACAATCCTACCCTGTGAGATCTGAATACACAAGTAGAGTTCCCTAGCACTGAGACAATCCTGCCTGTGAGATCTGAATACACAAGTAGAGTTCCCTAGCACTGAGACAATCCTACCCTGTGAGATCTGAATACACAAGTAGAGTTCCCTAGCACTGAGACAATCCTGCCTGTGAGATCTCTGTACACAAGGAGAGTTCCTTAGCACTGAGACACTCCTGCCCTGTGATATCTGAATACACAAGTAGAGTTCCCTAGGACTGAGACAATCCTGCCTGTGAGATCTGCATACACAAGGAGAGTTCCATAGCACTGAGACACTCCAGCTTGTGAGATCTGAGTACACAAGTAGAGTTCCCTAGCACTGAGACAATCCTGCCTGTGAGATCTGAATACACAAGTAGAGTTCCCTAG
>CABFVX010005197.1:0-53923 GCA_902151425.1 Timema shepardi | reverse complement strand
AGAAACTTTCTTAGAATTCACTATGGTAATGGATGATGAATCCCATTAAGCTTATAATCTCACCTAGATGCACTAGGGTTGCACATGATTTATCATTGTGGTTTTCCCATTTTCTCTCAAGGCTAATGTGAATCTATTTCCTCTTACCTCGTTCTTACCCCTTAGAACAGGCGTCGGCTCATTTATGGGCCTCAATTGAGTTACTATATTACCACTACTTCTAGGGAAAAAAATCGTAATAAATTAAATATATGTTTTCATTTTATACTAATTCATTTTCTTATAAGTTACTGTTTATAGCCGAGCAAGGTTAATTTTGGTCACAATCAAATATTATTTGAAAGTAATTGATATATTTGTGAGTTAAGAAGACTCACAATATCGACTTTTAATGATAAGGTATTTTCCTCCACAATCGACTGAAAACTGAAGCGAGATTGACTGTCGATCAGCTGGTTGCCGACCCCCAACCTTAGATTAAGACCATTATGATACAAGTCACAGGTGAAAGTGTGGTGCAGGGATGTATAGCTATTTATATGTCAGAGAAGCTCGTAGATTTTGCCGGTAAAGCCACAGACACACAAGTCAGGGAAAAAGCATGTTAGCAGCGAGTATTCGACATATAAAGTCACCTGCATACCAGTAGACACAGCCACAAATGCTAGTTAAATTCATGCTTGTTGCTAGCTCCACTCTCAGAACTGCGAAAGTAATATTGAACTCATATAAAACTAAAATTGAAGACCAACAAAAGAGTAATAAAAATGGAACACACAAATTTGAGAGAAAAAATTAGTAAGCAGACGTTTAAGTCAAGTTTAAGTTTGAAAGGAAAGTGTAATTAGGCCCAAAAAAAAAAAACACTTCTCGATCGAACTCAAAACTTCTTGAGAAAATGCAAAACTTCCGGAGAAAAACTACACACTTTTTGTACTAGCTTGTTAGCTACCAGCAGAACATACTCAAACATAGCCACTCGCACAGCACTTCCACCACTCCCTGCATGCCACTAGGACAAGAAAATTAGAATGCCCTGCAATTTACCGACAGGCTGATAAAAATGCATGCTACTAGCAGCCGCATGATACACATGCCTTTGGCATGGTAGTTGTAAGCTACTTACGTGCTTAGGCCGAGTTAGTACCATGTGTATCTAGGGCTAAAAGTGAGACTTGATGGGACTGCTAGTAAATTTGTTTCCCGACCATTCTGTATCAAACTTCCCCTCTAGCCCCAATACAATAACAATCTATTAGTAAGGGTAGGGGATAATTAACTAGTATAGTCTTCTCAAGTCCTCGCAGCAACCTATGAGTTGCTCCTTGGGTTGGATGGCATACCGAGCGACTTTGCGATACTAACTCGGTACAACACTATTAAAAGTTTGCCGACCCCTATTCTATATTTAAGAACATGTCCAGAATAAAATTGTAACATTTTGTGTCCAGGCTAAAATGGTAACATTTTGTTTCCAGACGGTTCAGTCCCAAAGGTGTGTGTGGTAGGTAACGTAACGTATCAGCACGAGGAACAGTGGAGCCAAGATCTGTGCACTCACTGTGTATGTATCGCAGGGGTGAGGACATGCACGGAAAAGGTCTGTTCGGTGGCGTGTTCGAATCCTGTCAAAAAACTTGGCAGGTGCTGTCCAGTTTGTCCAGGTAAGCTAATAATGCACGTTGCTATCTCCATTGTTCCCCCCACCCTCTGGTCAATTAGCAATCATGGGCTTATTAGCCCTATGGAGCTTCTTATTATATATAGGATTATATTTGGAAGAAGGTATAGGAAAGGTGGATAGAAACATATAAAAGGGACGAACACAATATGACTTTTACAATGAAAAGAACACAGTTCACACTTTGCATTGCTGCCATTGGACAAAGATCCAATGGTTGCCTCTTAAATAAAATTGATTGTCACAGCCCAATCCCCTGACCTAGGTTTCATTCTATCAGAACTCATCAGGGAGGAGTGTGAAATGCGCAACGCAACTCCCTTAAAGAGAAAACAAAAAAAATTACAAAAGGGAGAAAATGGAAAATTGTAAAGAATGATAGGACACATAGAAGGGATCATTTAAAAGGTATAACATAAAGTACAAATACAGGAAAAGGACATTAGTTGTGAATATATAATATATCTCTATAAGGAAAATCTCTTTTCACTTTATGAGGCAATTAATTGCATTATATTTGGAAGACTAGCTAAACTAGGTTTTCCTTACAGATAAATATTATATATAAGGACACTAAACTATTTTCCTGAGCTTGATAAATTTCTGCTTGAAGTCTCTAAAATGTATTAAAATAAGAAACCTCTGACAATTCTCGCAGAGTGATTCTTTAACACTCTCGCTATCCGCTGAAAGTGTTATTATGGGCAGCAAACTAGGAAATTGAGGAAGATAAAGAAATAGAGATGTATGAGTAGGAATAAGATAAGAAAGCCCTTCTATAGAAATAGGAAAATTTGTGAAGGATCGAATGCATAATTTTGGCATCTGATTCCTTACTTTTGTCTTCTTAAACAGAAAAAGTTACACACAAATTTAAATAATATATCAGCCCTTATCTCTAAACTAGAGCAACAACACACGACTCACAAATTAATTTAATCTTATAAATAAAACAAGCAGACAATCCCCTGGCCGTGAACTCATCAGTGTGAAAGAGGAAGCTCCAATTTACCCTATGAAACATTTTTCCGCTGTTCCAAAAATCAAACCCTGGAACCTAAGTTCAGTAGGTAGACAAATTACCAAATGAGAAAAAAGAAGAAAATATTGACCACTAGCTTCCAGTAGCAAACTTAGGCATATTAATCATGTGACCAAGGGTGTATCCAAATAATGTAGAGGATTTTTGGAAGGATCCTTGAGCTATAGACTTGATGAATTCACACTCGCCATGTGCTCCTATTGAAGACTGTATTAGCCAATGAAAACGGCGAGTCTTGCTAAAGCATTGGTACTGCAGTGCTACTACCTATGAATGAGCTTTGAAACTATGTCAAAAGTCATCTATTAGATCTAATGAAAATAAATAGCTTATAGAGTTTATTATTAGTACCATTTTATTGTTTGCGTTGACTTCTTTCACATTGTTGGAAAATATTAAAGCATGCCAATAAATAATTCACTACTCTTGGTGATGAATCAACTTTTCGAAATAAACAACTTCTTAATATAATAAAATGAGTCTGCTTTAGCAACCCATATAGCTTAAAATGACAGACTACATAAAGTTCTCAGCTCTATCAGAGGTGATGATAATTAAACAATTGCCAGTCAAATGCCTTATCGGGGAAGTATCGCCGACATATTGCATCCTTGGTGGCAATTCGGACCAATCTACACTTGTTCACATGATTATCAATGCAAGGTGACAGTGCATAAGTACAGAATTCAGATATAGTCCAAATCTGCTAGTATTATTATTATTATGTAAGCTTTTATTTTACTGTCTTTGAAAGGAACTAAGGTTTTTACCTCTGCAAAAACTTTTATCACAAGAATCTAAAACTGTAATTATGAAACGAATCTTAATTTTTCATACAAATCTCAAATCTTGGATTCAAATTTTTAAATAGTAACTAAATACCAGTATTAGCATTCTATTGTTTTAATTTATTCATAATAGCATTCATACAATTATTAAGTTATAGATTATATGTATGAAAAAAGTGCATTGAACAAAAACATTTTGTAATGATGTAAAATGATAGAATATTAGGAAAATGGTAGAGCACAAATAAAAGTAAAAACACTATCACATATTTACACACACACTTTTATTTGTGCTCTACCATTTTCCTAATATTATATCATTTTATTTATTACAATAAGTTATAAATTAATGATCTGTGATTTGGTTGTAAAGTTTGACCTTTAATCATGTTGTATACTCTAAGAACTCGTCCATAATAAGGCTATTAAAATAAACTTTACGCAAATATTTTTAGTGGCTAGCTAGAATTTAACCATATTTCCTTAAAAACGTATTTAATGTGAGGGAACATATTGGCCACAGAAACGGGCTATGCTGAGTGCTAGTGATAAATGTTGATGGTGGAACTGTCTCTCTATGTGAAATTAAGTCTCTTTTGGGGTTATCCATAAACTACTTACTCATTCCAGAGGGGGTTGGGGCGAGTAATGCTTGGCGTGACCAAGCATGATGAAAAGCGGAGAAGTCAGATAATCGGTGATGTCACATTACAACTAAGCACATTGAGTAGCGTTCTGTATTAATAAACTCGACTGCATGCACCGATCAGCTCATTGATTTCATCGAGCTTAACGAACACGTTTCTATAAAAGGGTTGTATGATTAAAAATACTATTTAAATAGGGGTGGAGGAGGGTGCGTGATATTGTGCCATAATACTAAAAGGGGGATTCCCAAAATTGTGAAAATGTATGGAAAGGTGGGAAAGGGGGCGGGAAGGGATCAAATAAAACCCAAAATCAGCGTGACATAGTTTATGGATAGACCTTAGGGCAAAAACTGACACAATTTCACATAAATAGGTAGGTCGTGTTAGCAATTTCTGCTAAATAGATGTGCAGTACCATCATTAAAACAGATCATAATAGCACTCAAGACAAATCCAAATGTATATTTGTGACGCAAGGCATAGTGAATTTACTTTCTTTCTTTTTTTAATCTAGAGTCAAGTTACACTGGAAACAACCATGAGACTTCTCTTCACTCTTCAAACCTAAGTGTGTTTAGAGAGACACTCTACATTATCGGCATGAGTGTGATGTTCCTCATCATCTGCTTCCTGGTCTACATCTTGTGGCAGCACCGTCGACGCAGGCAACATCTGACCTTCGACGGCTCTCCCAAGTCTGGTCCCAGCCCTGCGTACAAAGGATACACGCATCACGACGATTCTTTCCCGCCCCCTCACTATTCAACCGCAGATAGAGGATCAAAGATGTACCAGTACGATTATGTGCCCTCCTATGACCCGCAGCATATTACCGACATGTTGAAGTCTCCTTCTATCGAAGCCACGGAAAAATCTGCCATCGCTCGGGTCTAAGAGATTGCGAAAGAAGTGATTTTAGTTTGATTTTTAAGTATCAGTAAATTGTAGTGTCTCATAAAATGGGTCCACTTTGATTGACAATGAATGCTAGTTCCTGTAAAACTCACTAGACAAAATTGGACTGTTTGGTGATTTAACTTTAAATGTCAATAACATAGTGTAAATATTTCATTTAGAAGGAGGGCTTAAGAAGATATATATATTAGTGAAACATTGACCAATACTACTATAGAAGTGGCACTTTTTTAACAAGTCTGCGTCTTTGAGACTCTCTAAACATAAATTGTGTACTGGTAATTTATCAAATAAATTGGTGTGAGTACATGTTTTCAAGTGCTTGTAAATTACAGTCAAGAATTGTATTATAATCACATTTATTGAGTGTAATGTTATATTTAATGTGTTTAAAGGGGTGAAAGAAGAATTCAGTGCACATTCATGAGTGAAATAAACTATTTGCTTGTGTGTAATATAATTATATAATCATATCAATGAATGTGGTTTGAGGGGTACAAACCTGCGCCATTGAAAGTGAAGTTTATAAGTATCTCCAATAATACATATTTCATTATATATGGGTTTTTTAAATTAATATTTGACACAAGCTTTTTAAAAGGGGGCCACATATATTTTGGTTTTTAATTATATACCTACTAAACAAACACGGTAAAATATTGCAAGTTTTTATTCTATTAGTAAACAACTGATGTAGAATCACTTGAAAGCTCAAATGATTTATAATAATTTACATAACAAAAACCAACTGCATTGTATCTAGGTAAGGTGGGAATTTTGATCAATTAACATCATCTTTCAGGATTTTGCATTCTGAAAGATTATATAAAAACTCTACAAGTTAATGAAATACAACAACTTTGATCTTATTTTCAGATATATTTTGATTTTTTGAAAATACATTGTAGTTCACATTTTCTTTGATTCTAAGACACTGGCTATCGATTGTAAGAAATACCTTAATTTTTCAGTACCACCAGCAGAAAAAAAAGCTTTGATTCTAAGAAAATAAATAAATAATAAAACGATAAAATACTCTATATCTAAGAAATATTGTATAATAACATAATTCGATTTATTAACAACAATAGTACAGTAGAGTCTCGGAGCTCGACATTCTGTGTAACTCGACACATGCGCGTACACACCGTTGTTGGCGCCAGTCATCACAATCCAAGGTCATTCAACTGTATAACCTCTGTTTGTGTAACTCGAGTGGAACAGTCATGCTCTGGTCTTTTTACAAGTGATGGTCTTGTTAGTTTTCCAATTGAGTAACGTGTTATTTGAATTAATACAATATTATATGTACAGTACTGTACTGCATTTCTTTATATTATACACACCCATATATATATAATTCATCCTTGTTTAGTAAACATGACACAGTAAACATTCGTAAAACTCGACATTTCAATAACTTGACACCATCTCAGTCCACATTAGGTCGAGTTCCCGAGACTTTACTGTGTCTTATTTATCAGTGTGTGTGTATATATATATATATATATATATATATATATATATATACTGATAAATATACATATAAATACATACATATAAATACATACATATATATGTGTGTGTGCGCGCTATTCATCGCTTCCTTCTGAATCAATATCAATCTGATACTTCTAAGCTGTCTTTCTCTTCACTATCTCATAATATATCATCTGCTCTAATTGAGAGGATTGGTCGAAAAAAACTGTGATTCTAAGACGCCAGCGATTCCAAGAAACACCAAGTTTTTAGAGACATTTAAACGGGGAAATAAAGTGTCTTAGAATCGAAGTAATACAGTATTAGCAATAATGTGTGCTATTTATTATCTAAATTTAAAAATGAGGTGGCCCAATGGCTAGATAATTTTATAATAAAGGAAATTGATAAAATTAAAGAAAAAGGAAAAATAAACTATTAAGAGTAAATTTGATGAAGAAAGCCCACCTAGGGAAAGAGGAAAAATGTGGGAAGAATCCAATGCACAAAGGTGACATCTTCTTCCTTTCTTCTGTCTTCTATAGTAGAAGTAGTCACACACACATTTTAACACAAATATCATAATATTTCGGCATTGTTGCCTTTATCAAACACAAAGAAGAAGAAAGTACATATAACACAAACAATGGATTACTCCATTTTGAATTTTTTTAAAGAAACTGTTAGAAACACATTGTACCAACTGTTTTTGGGAGCAAAGATAAATTCCTCGATTAAGGTTAATATTTAAAGAAAACTGATGATGCTGATGATAAAAATAATAATAGGTAAGAAAATAATGTTAATTTGAAAAATAATAATAATATTGTAGAAATAAATTATCTTCTGCTGATGCCTCAACATAAGATAGTTTATTTCTACAATATTATTATTATTTTTTTTAAATATCATTTTTTTATTATCATTATTTTCTTATCTATTATTATTTTTATCATCAGCATCATCAGTTTTCTATAAATATTAACCTTAATCAAGGAATTTATCTTTGCTCCCAAAAACAGTTGGTACAATGTGTTTCTAACAGTTTCTTTTAAAAAATTCAAAATGGAGTAATCCATTGTTTGTGTATGTACTTTCTTCTTCTTTGTGTTTGATAAAGGCAACAATGCAGAAATATTATGATATTTGTGTTAAAATATGTGTGTGTAACTACTTCTACTATAGAAGACATAAGAAAGGACGATGTCACCTTTGTGCATTGGACTCTTCCCACATTTTTCCTCTTTCACTAGGTGGGCTTTCTTCAACAAATTTACTTTTAATAGTTTATTTTTCCTTTTGTTTTATCATATTTACTACCTAACTAATTGTAGATTTGTTTGCTAATTCAAAGACAGAATTAATGTATAATACATTTTAAAAACAAATATTATAGATAACAGCTTCTTCAGAAAATGAATATTAAAGATTTAAAGGACACATGTATGCAACACTATTGATAAACATATGACACATAATTATCACCAAAAAAAAGTTTGGAAGCTTTTATCATCAAGAAAAAGTGCTCACTTTCAAAATGCAAAACAAATTAACATTAAATTAATGTAAAAATATTTGGTTTATCAATTATTAAGATGTTTAATAGAAATATATTAAACTGTTAATAAGGATTGTCTATCAATAGTGTATGTTTATTTGATGTGCATAATTTCAATCTATCACTGGCATTTATCAAACATGTTTATGGATTTAGAAAAAAAATCCTACTATACTATTAGTGTAAATTACTGTGCAACAGCAAAACAATTATTTTGCTTTGAACTGTGAGTGTAGTGAGGACATGCTTTGATAAGCATCGGGAAAGAATACATTTTAAAATGTCACAAAAAGTGTGACACAACTTTTTTTTAAGTGAAGTACTTCCAGTTCTTATTGTGATTTAGTCACATGTGGTTAAAAGTTTTAAAACAGTTGAATCAATGTTGAGAGAAAAAAACGGATAAATTTAGATTTTAAGTCAAAAAAACTGGATTCTAAAGAAATGACTAAATAGTATCTGGTCTAGATTTTTAATAAATAAATATACTATATATAGTGCATTTGTGTAACTGTATATGTTTGAAAAAAGATTTTTTATATTCGATTGTAAATTAGTTAATAGTTAATTTATGAAACTTTAGTGTTTAGTATTAAAAAAAAGTGCATTAATTTAAAAAAAAAGTATTGTGTGTTCAATGTAGTTAGAAGCATTGATTTAGTGATGTATGTATGAATGTGTTTGTTTTGTGCTAGCCCTCAAATGGATTAATCATGAACATATTTTTCTTAAACTGGTTTATATTTATTTATTTTTTAAGGAAAAACTCGCAAACTAAATTTATAATTTTCAAAAAATTAATACAAATAAATTAGATTTTAAATTATTTGAGTTCTACTTGTGAGAGATTAATGTATTGGTTCTGAAAATTATAAAAAGAAAGTATTATGTTGAAGGGGTTTCTATTTAATATTTATTTGACCATATAATAAAGAGAGATTTGTTGAATCCTAAATTTCCTTTCGAATCCCGAATCTTAAAATATGAATCATTTTTATAAATGGAAAAATATGTAAAATTTAATTTAAAAAAGAATTGTCTAAGGCTACTTACAAATGCTATTTTGTTCATAATGTCTATTATGTCATTAGGAACTTTTTTATTTAGTAAATTAATTATATTGATACAATTTCATGTTTTTTTTACCAATTGCTTAAAATTTTAATGAAATTAAAGTTCTTTATAATTATTGTATTAAATATACTTTTTTGATATTTCTACAAATCTCGCAAACACCATGGGATTCGAAAGTCACATTTCTATTAATAACAGGCTCATTACAATAGTAAAAGCACCTGGTTTTGTTTAAATTTAATTGATGATTTATTTAACAGTCCATTTCAGCACCAAACAAGCCATTTTCAATCTTACCTGTCATAGTTAATTCATGATGAAATAAGAGAAATTGACTATAGACATAGTTGTTTGGGCTGAAGACTGAAGTATCTTATAATTAAAATACTATAAAAATACAAAATAGTTCAATGGGGAAGAAAGCATAATATGATTGTACAATTAATTGTACATGACTGGCAAAGCCTGGAAGATCTGAAATTATCCACCTTGAGCTATAAGTTAAGAATGACCGTTATCACAGAACAAATTCAGAATAGCTCAGTGGCACGCTATGCCAAGAATCTCAGGTTCGATTCCCGTGTGTAGATGTCATTTTTTAAGATTTACGAAAACAGTTTAGGTTAAATAAAGTACCAAAATTAGAGACTGTTTCATAATAAAATATTGTAATCTCTGTAAAAGTTAATTATATCAAAGATTTGGAAGCTGTATTTCAACTTAAATTATCATCATCTAGCGTCGGAAATGTCAGTTTGGTAAATCACCACTATCTTCCCCTATCTATCCACCATTCTTTCTCCCTCACTATTCTCCCCTTGCTTGAATTCCCTCTCTTATTCTTTTGACATGCCTATACCACCTCATTCAGGCTCTGCACTCTTGTTATTTTTCGTATGACCTTGTTTCTTAACCTAGGTCTCCTGGTGACACCTAGCATGCTCCTAATAAACTTCATACCCATTGCCTCTACTCTCCGTATAACTCTTACTCATGATCCACGTTTGAGCTGCATACTTAACTTAGCAACAATGATTATTGTACTGATATACATTGTCAAGTTTTAGAATCTTGCTTCAAATTAGTTTTTAATTAAATTTAACGTGAAAATGCTGCTCATCTGCTAAAGTCGTTTTATGGTCTGAAGCAACAACATAATAGTGTCAGTTATCTTTGTATACATCCTACCTAAAAGTTGGAAGTAAAACAAACGACTCCTTTTTAGAAAAAATCCATTCTCGCTCCCATTGTTTCACAATATTAAACCCCATGAAAAATTAATTGTGACTAAATCAAGAGTAAATAGTCTTTTAAACTTCTTCCTTTTAAATGATACAAAATGTAGAACAAAATTATTTGTAATACAAGCTTAGTTTTAATTGCATTCACCCATATACTTCTCAAAGTGTTGACAAGCCAGGATAAGAGAAAATTATTTAAACTATTTTAAAACAAATACCCCCAAAATATCCTTTAGTTGGACTATCACTGTGATAAAAAAAAATTAACGCTATCTAATGGTGTCTTTTTTTTATGTTAGCAATATATATTTGAGCATTTTTTTAGTTTTTATGTTAAATAGCTTTCAAAACATATTTGTGAATATACAAAATATCTAAATGTTTCTGTGAGTAAAATAAATAAAAGAGAATTTTTATTTGTTTAGCATATTATACAAGCATTTTACAGTTAGTGTGAGGAATGAAAACCCTCATATTGATTATGCTAATTTGTATGATTGTCGGACAGCAAATGATGATTTTAATTATGTTTTACAAGTTTGAACTAAAAAAATATTTAAAATAAACGTTGACAAGTTGTACTTCAATGTATATAATAATAATAAAACTTAAATTTGAATTATTCTATCAAACTTATTTATACATTTTTGTTTACAATTTATCTATTTCATCATAAGAATTTACTAATCAATTATTACTAATTTGTAACCTACTTCATATCAGTTGAATGTAGGTTATTTTCTACCAGTAATGAGCTGAAAGAAATAAAAAACAAAACAATTTAATAATTTCTGTGAAAAATGAAAATTACTTTAATAATCTATAATATTTTAGCTCCCATAAATTTAGTTTACAATAGAATATGAACATAAACTAAATGGATGAAACCATTTGAAGCTCCACTTAGAATCAACTATTTTCAATTATTGTGCAGCCATGAAGCCCTTTAAGAATAATATGTTAAATAAAATACATAGGATTACAAAAGAAACCAAAAGGTAATTATCATAAAATACAATTATTAAAATATTTAAAAAAATTATTTAGTTTTATGTGCTTCTTTATTAACACAATAAATAACAAAAGAATACATTTAAAATATCTATAGGTCAGTTAAAGTTAAATATAAACCTCATACTAGAGCGGCTCCTTTCCTACACTCATAATTTGAAGGAAATGGTAAAATATTGCCATTAAGAGGTCAATGAAAATAGAAACGTATTTCTTTTTCCCCATCCATCTTGTTTTAAAGCAAGAGTCGGGAACAGGTTGATCGTAACAGAACAGTCGGTCTTGTAATAAAACTACATCATCATTCAAATTTGATCTTTGAATATGACCAATCACAGGACCTTAAGTTTTAAAATCAATCAGGGCTCAAAAAAGATTGCCAACCCCTGCTTTATAGGGTTATAAATATTTACAACTCAGATGGAAAATTAGTTTTGATTGTCTTTCAATGCTGTTGGTCTGTATAAAAGATAATAAAATATATCATAACTATCGGAAATGGCGTGGATGCCTTAATTTTACAGCTTAGGTATAGTTCAAATTGGTTTTAATCCCCTTTAGACATCCTTAGTTGTTCACAATGTTATGTTCTAAATGGTGTTTCAAAGGATGAAACACCATTTTAAAACTGCTTCTCTATATTTTTATGTATAATAAATATAGATTACTTTTAAAAAATATTATCTTTCTTATCTGTTCTTAAATGTACAGTTTCAATCACTGAAAATAGACAGTTTGTATTGTATAACTGGCCATATTTTGTGACAAAGACTGTACAAATATTGTATTGTCATCTAACACATGTGCCAATGTTGCGATGATCTAACTTTAGGAAACAGGATGAGGTTTGGTTTTAAAACAATGTACAAGCTACATCTGACTAGAAAATGGAAAACGATTGTGAATAAACCACCATTCTTGACGCATCTAGTTGGGCATCGAACCCTTGTCTTTCACTTCAAAGTCAAGCTTGCTACAGACTACAACACTTCACATAAAGAAAATAGTTTGGTAAGCAAATCTGTGCTCGACAATTCCTGCGATCTATGGACGATGAGAGTCATATATAACTGTAAGCTAGTTTAAGCGTTCTCATGTGTGCCTACCTCTGTCACCTCTTCTATCAACCTCTTTTCATTTATAAATAGTTCTTAAGAATGTCAAAACATTTGTGACACACGCTTTCAATATGAAAGGGTAAGAACTCTGATTTAAAGTGTGAGACGATCAACAGATGGCACCACCGTATTTTGTTTAGTTGGGAAGACACAGCAGACATAATCAGACCCGGTATGTGATCTGCACGGCCTAATACGTTACTCTCACAATAGGCTGGTTTGCCGATGATTGGAGATGTCCAACTTTAAATTTAGGTCAAGTGTAGTGTGGTTTTTATCTCGATGGTTTCCTCCTATCCTTTTGGATACTACCCCCAATGGAGATAATCCACCGCCAACGGTTAAAAGGTTTGATCCCAGGTGCCATTTTTTGAATTCGCTAGTGCTTTCTATAAGTTCAACCTTTTTCGTCTTGTACAAGTAGTAAAACTAAGTTTTTTTGTGTTTTTTTTAAATCACTGTTTTAAGCAAATATCATAATAATACCTAAGTACTATATTTTAATGGATATCTGTTTGTTTTTTTACAACAGTGCCAAACTGACACAATAAAATAATCGAGAGAAAGGGTTGACCCTCCGCATTACAAGAATGGTTAGTTTCAGAGATCACTGCTTGAAAAACATGTATTGACGGTACCTGCTTTAATAGTGTGAACCAAAGTTTCTAAAAGATGATGATGGCCACCTTTAATTTGCAAACATAAATAGCTAAGGGCAGTCTACAACTATTCAAACAACCTGTCACATTTTTTTGTCTCAATGTTCAACAAACCCATCCAACCTCAATTGTTGAAACCATGTGTTTGCTATTTTTATCTTATAAAGGAAAACAAAGTAAAAATGGCGCCAAACGACTGTTTTAGATTAAACATTGAAAAGGGGATAGCCGGGCAAGGCCTAAACACTCACCAGAAAACTGTGGGCCTCAAAAGTTCACAATAAAAAACATAACTATGATATTCCTGGGGTTTATCAATATTCTTCTTGTTTACATACCCACCAGCCCTAATGACCTCATGGTGCCGATGGGCCTGTAAATTCCAAAACATACCCACCGTTCCCCTCTTTTATCTTCCTACATTTTGTTTCTATTCTCCTCTTGTGTATATTTTCCTTCTTTATTTTGTTTATGTTCATTCCACTACCCACCCCCATTTTATTCAATAATAGCACCTACACTTTCAATGTAATTTACCACTTCTTTGGTTTTACATGACAGCTAGCAGATGCTATCAGTAATGCCAACATTGTCTGAAAGTCACTTTTGTCAACATATTTGGAAATAATAATTATTATTTGCTAAGTATTACTATGATTATCAGTTATCACTAAAAAAATACTATCAATAACTTTAACCAATACTTCCCTAAGGATTATAGTAGAATTGTATTTTCCTTAATCAAATTTAAGAAATAAATTCTAGTAAATTCATTCTAGTTTTTCTTTTAACTTTGTGACAATCACAGGTTAAAGAGAACTTTAAATTATAGAAGGAGAAATTATGTATAAGGGGAGTGATGTGCCTCAAATATTTCATAAGTATGTGTTGTGTTGTGTTTTAATTGTTGAGGCCTACAGTTTTCTGGTGTGTAGACCTTGCACGTCTCTCCTTTTTTCAATGTTTTATCTAATAAATGACTAATCAGAATTATTTGTAATAGAGTACAGGATATATGGTTTAAGATATGAAAGATGGACAACACACTTAATATTGCTAAACCAATGTATGTAGTAATACAATATAGTTTAGTTAAAGAAAATTACAGTCCAATCCTTCAACCTAGATTGTGTTATATTTGAACTTTTCAAGTTACAGTGTGAAACGATCAATTCACAAAGAAGGTTAAGTGACATAAATAGGGATATAATAAGAAATATATTTATAAACTGAAAGGGAGAGTTTTGGTATAACTAGAAATGAATCGAATCCAAATTAAATTTTATTTCAAATCTCAAATCCTTAAATATTTACAGATGTACAATTTAATTTAAAATGAAAATATATTAGATTGAAATTTAAAAAAAGTTGTTCAAATCCATTGAAAAAATGCTATTTTGTTTATCATGTATATTATGTGCTAAACAAAAAATACTTTTACTTTTTTATTAAATTAATTATGATAATAGATTTTGTTTACTCTGCCAACTACACAAGTCTGTGTTATTCCTTTTACCAATTGTTTAAAATTGTTATTTTAAGTAAAGGTCTTTATAATTGTATTCGAGATATTCTTTGGGGAATTTTTAAGAGTCTAGAATACCGCAGGATTTTAGGCAATCAAGCATCCCATTTTTATAACAAAACCTAGGTCAAAGGAGTAGGTGATTGTATCAGCAGTATAAAATGTTATCTGTGTCCTCTTTTACTCATAAAAGTCATTATTATGTGTGTTCCTTTTATTTGTTCCTATTTTTCTTTCATACATTCTTATGGATGAAAATAAATTTTCCTTAAAAGAGTTGTTTAAAAATTAATAAAGCACTCCTACCAAATCATTTAATAAAATATCCATGGTGGAACTAGTTTTCTTAATTTATGATAACAGATGGTTTAAGGTGGTGTGGAAGGCAATTATTGTGCCATAATAGTTTTTATAACATAACACTTTTGTGGTTAAAATAATTAAATCATTAGGTACCGTACCTCAGTAGATGTGGTTAGTTTAATTTTTTGTACATATTAATCTTAACAGTTTCTGAATATTTATCACAGGTATCCTGAAATTTGAACAGGATTTTCCTATTCAAAAAGTTTATGTTCATATGTCAATGTGCTCATGACATATATTCAACAACTGTTGAGATTACTATGTGTCAAAAAAATAAACTAAACATATCTACTTAGCAAGATTTTATTAAGTTTGTCCAAACATGTTTTTAGTCCTGCAAAAACCATGAACTTAACTTGTGGTCCCTTCTAGGCCACCTTAAGATATGTAACATTCACAACATATTTGCAGTTACTAAGTCTGTGTTAACTGGACAACTAGACTTTAGGTTGAAACACAACATTTACCAACTTGAAAATGTTACTTCTAAGTATATTACTACAAATCCTTGTAAATTATGGGCTCCTTGGATTGATATACACAAAAAGTATATACCGAAGAAAGATTAACCAAAATGTGTGTGTGATATGTACAGTATTTGATCAGATGTTTGTTAATTTCAAAACTAGTTAACATTCAATAATGTTTTAATTAAATGTTCCAAGTGCTTAATTTTGTTTTGTACCAGTTTTGTAGTTATTGTAGAAATAAGTTGTTATTTTGGGAATGGTGAATGTACTGTAGTATTTTCATGTAGCAATTATTTTCTTTGATCACTTATGTAATATGCTATGTTAATATGCTTTATATTTCAATAATTGATTTTTATGTTTTGACTGTTTTGAATGATACAACTGTTCATAAATTGTGTCACAAATACAAAAAGGGACTTAATTAGGGTTTTATGCATGACAGGACAAATACTTGCCAGACCTTACCTTTGACTTAATTTTGTGCCGCTTAATCTTAAGGATAAAAAAAAAAAAAACTTAAACCAAATTTTTATTGAAACTAATGTTTTATGGCTTGATCTCATATTGAGGGAATAATAATTTCCTAAGGCAAAAGCCTTCAAAACAAATTTAAACCAACATACATGTCACATATCCTAATACAAGTATGAAAAAATGTGTTCTCTTCCTTCTTATAGAATTGAAACCATTCCTTTGTGATGTCAATAAATAGCCCATTGTGCCAATGAGGCCTACAAAAGTAATAATAAGGTTGTCTGTATCCACGACAAGAAATTATTTATAATAATATTTTTAGCCTAAGTCAGTTTTTTTATTCAAGCCATATATTTTCCACTGCCGGCTTGCTAGGCCTGTCGTAGTGCCGTAGCTTCATATGCCTTTATAATCTATCTTAAGACTAGGACAGGTACAACATCCATTCCCCGGCCGTTAATTCATCCCTCTGAAAAGGTAAACCCACATTTTACCAATTATAAATTTTTCGACCATGGTGAGAATCTAACCTGGGACCCTTAGTTCAGTAGACTGGCACGCTACCGACTGAGCTAAGGTGTCGGATTGTTTATTGGATATTGAAGCTTAAGAAATATTGCGGGAAAACTTGTTTTGTTATTTAGTATGGATAATGGTAGTTGTAAAGTAGTTTCACAATCAGATGACTTTAATGATTGTTGTTTCATAAGTAAATTTGCAATAAATGTTCACTGATTCCATCATTCTAGCTCGACTAGAAAATTTGTCAAGAAGGTGGCCAACCAATATGAAAGAACATTGTTCAGGCTGACATGTTAAGTGGAGCAAGAAATGTAGCTCATTAGTAAAAGTCCATTTTAATTTATTTTGATTATGATATTAAATTAATTCATCTCCGAATAATTGTCTCCACTAAATTAACTTAAAACAAAAGCTTGTGTTACAACTTTAGAACACATGTTTCTTCCACTATGAATAACAAATGTACTAACATTTCTTGTAGTCTTGTAGGAGATGAATCACTTGTTATAAAAACAAATTTCGGCACAAATGCTCAAAAGAATGGCATTGGATTCCTGTGATTATGTTGGCATGGGTGTCATTTTTCACACTAACAAAATAATATTAGGCCTGTCTTACAAATGTAAAATATATTGTTAATAAACTCAATCAACTTTACTTTATTAAAATTAAATAGTTATGTTAGCTTTAAATGTGTATATTTGTGTGTGTGTGTACAAACCTATGTTTTGCATAAAATGTTCAAAAAACAGAGAGAAACAAATTTTTAATATCTTTTGGGTACTGTGTTCTTTAAAAAGTGATGTGACACAATTTGACACAATTTATTTTGTATTTATGTTGTGTAGGTTAGTGTATAGTAAAATGAAACTAACCCCTTAATGGTATAGATTGTGTTTCAATGTAATTTATTTTTTTAATTAAATGAAATAGGGATAACTTGAAGATTAATCAGACATAATGAAATTAATCAAAATGACAATATATATTTTTCATCAACAATGTAGACATATTTTAATATATAATAGATTGATTAAAGCAAGTAGATTAAAATGAGCTTAAAAGCAGAATAAAAAAATAAAAGGTTTGCCTGGAATGTGATAGGCTGACATAATTTTCGAAGTAATAGTTTGAAATATAATATCAAATATTCACTTTCCCTATTGAAATTTATTAAATTTAAACATCAATCAAGTCTTTCAGCAATTAAATATCTTAATGTTGTCATTGCTTACAGAAAAAATAGCCAAATTTAAAAATCCTTATTATTTTTGTTTCTTTGAATCATGTGACAGCTATATCAGTTATCTCACTTTTAAAGTAATCATTCTTGTTGTAAATGTTACTAGAAATAAATTATATCAAAACTTTCTGCATGCAAAAATCTAGCATTTCTATTTGCAAAATATTATTACAGAAGCATTGGTATTCAATATTTGTACCTATTGAGAAAGTTACATTTGAATAATATATCAAATAAATTATGTGCATTAACTTACCACTAATTTAAATTAATTTTCAAAATGGATCAATGCACTTTAATAGACAAATTGGTAAAACTAATGAATCAAACTCTTTAAAATGTACAATTTGAACTGAAATATTGAACTCAAACTAATTAAATTTAATGCAGGAGGAAATCTACCATGAGAAAAATTGTACTAAATATTACTTCCACCTTTCAAAAAAATAAAATCTGTGAAAATTTACTGTTGTTACTAGGCTATATTTACAAATTTGAAATTATGTCAGTTAAATTATAATATATCTGCCTCTACATTTTAATTTCTGTGTGAATTGTAAAATAAATTAAGTAATGGAAGAAGATATTGTGATAACCATTAAATAAACATTTGTGTGTTTAAAGACCTGTACATACTTTTAGAGATAACATGTCATGTATTTATATGTAATTAATATGTATAAGAACAAAAATTTCCTCACAGTTAGTAAATGCCAAAAGTGTAAATTGAACTAATGTCAAGGCAGGTTTGAAAATAAATTTATGTGAGGAGCAAACATTGCTTTGTTATTTTTAGTAAGCAAATCACTTAATATAGTTTTGAAAATATTTTTAAAGAATAAACAAAGGTGGAGGGATTCTATGTAATATTAACATGTCTGATGAGATAAAACAAAGTGTTCAAGTGAGAGGAGAAGAATGTAATGGAAGAAATTAAAGGAGGAATAGTGGTGGAAGGAAAGGGGAAGATGGAGGCATTTTACTAAATTGGCCCGGCCACAGGCTGGGATCAGTTGATGAGGCGGAGGAGATAATGTGTGGAATTTACCAACTACTGTATATTGAGGTCTGCACCACTCGTGTTCTTACTAAAGTTTATTTAGAAGTTTATATATTTGGAATTTGAAGATTTGATACTTAATGAACTCACAAGGGAAACTTTTAATATAACTGGCCACTGGACAAAGAGATACCAGTAACGGCGGCCTCTTGGAGGAAATCTGCCTATGTTGAAGGATTGGACGGTAATGGTCGATTTTATTCAAGAGGCATCCATTACCTTCTGTCCAGAGGCAGCACTGTAAAGTACATCAACTGTGTTCCTCTTTTAATTTTCTTTTTCAGCCTGTGGCATGTGTCAGTTTTTGTTTCAAGCCATATATTTTCCACTACCAGCTTGATAAGCCTGTCGTAGCTTCATATGCCTTATAATCTAACTTAAGACTAGGACAAGCACAACATCCAGTCTCCAGCGGTTAATTTACCACTATAAAAGGGTAAACCCACATTCCACCTTGATACATTTTTCGGCCATGCCCGGAATCGAACTCGAGACCCTTAGCTCAGTAGACAGATATGCTTTCGACTGGGCTAAGGTGTCAGGTCGTTCCTCTTTTAATTATAAAATCTATATTTTGTTTGTTCCTTTATTTGTTTCTATCCCTTTTTTCTGTACTTTATACGATTTATAACCAGTACCTAATTAGTAACAAATGAACAAACAATTTAAAAAAGACAAGGCTACTTTATCACCTCAGAAAGATGCTCTGGCAGTCAATTATAATCATAATCCATCAGTTCCTCAAACAGGTCAACAGGACGAAGTATGGTAGTAAAATTTGTTTTACTGATGTTCTTGTCAGGACGAGTCTCTCTCAAGGTCATTTTTGTTATTGTGCATGGCTCCTTTTCTAGATATATGTCCCGATCGTTGTATTTTACTCTAGTGAACTTCATACTGCAAAGATAAGGATTAAACACATGTGTAACTCAAGACAAAAACTGAAGAAGAAAAACAGGATTAAAGCAAGCATGGTTCGTAGTTTGTGAAATAAATGAGCACCCGAGACATTTTATTTGTGGACATACTCTATAACAAATATTTCAGTTATACCTACTGAGGTGTTACTACTCTAAAGCGGCCAGTATCAATATAACTTGACCAATCAGTAAATGTTGTGACTTTTAAAAAGTTATTTTTAATCAAGTGCATATGTTAAACTTTCTCTTTTAAAATGTATTATTACTCAACATACACTGCAGAAATGTGGATAGTGAAGGAACAAGATAAGAGCAGTATGTGGGCGAGTAAAATTAGATTTCTAAAAGGAGGATCGGTGTGACAAAATTTGACAGGGTGAGAAATGAGAGAGAAGGAGGAATAGTGAAAGAAGAGCCAATCCAGGATAGAGAAGGAACGACTGAAGTGGTACGACCATGTGAGAGGAATGGAGAGAGAAAGGATGCCCAGGAGGATGTTGGATGTGGAAGTGGAGGGGTAGGAGGAAGACCAAGGGACAGATGGCTGAAGGGAGCAAGGAGGAGTGTGGAGGAAAGAGGAGAGGAATGGGCCAAGGTGGTGGGATGATGATGATGATGATGATTACTCAATGTACTTTATTTACACAATAAAAATAATAATATTTAACTTAGTGATGGGTTAGTTTAAAAATATTACTGGATATGCTTTTATTATTTTGCTTCTTGGTTTTAAATTCCACTTAACTGCACAAACCAAACTAAAGCAATTTGTTCTTCATAGTTTTTGTACTTTTGTATCGGCGGGCCAGAAGAAATAAAAAGTGCAAAACTTTGTAAAGTTCAAATTAGAAACTATTTTAATATTAAGTATATCATTTTCATTTTATTAATGTATTAGTTCTTGTTTAATATTACACTCATATAACAAAGATGCAAGAAACCAATGTTAACTTTTTAGGGGAAAAAAACCATTCTAGTTCTTAAGAAAAGAATTGAAGAACCAAACAAACCCATCTCTTATATAAAGTTACTTTATTTTTTTTCAGGTTCTTAACACAGTCCTAGGAATGCACTTATCATTAACTCTGACTCACTCATACCTCAGCTATGTCTGTACTACATAATGATTTAGATATTTTAATGCTTCTAGGACTCAAACTAATAAAGTTGCCCTGAGGCAATTAGGTCAAACTTTATGAAACAACACTTTAACCATCTTTCTTTTCGCCTTAACAGCATAATACGAGTACTATGAGGAATGGATAAAGACGGTAAGAGGAACTCTACCAGCATTAGCTTGGAAGGAGCATGTAAAACTACTATAGTGTGGAAATAAAAAAAATAGCCATGATGAAATCAATTGAGTGTGATTAAACCTCAGCTCTCTGGGTCAGTCAGGCATATTGTATATGTAGCCAACCTGATAGGGTTTAATGTTTTCTTAGTAAACAACTTGAAGAGCAAATACGTACAGATCATTCACGCGAATATCCTTGCCCTGGGCCTCATCGTGTGGTTTCAGGACCTTGGGAAAATCATCATCATATACACCTTGAGCGAAGAGTCTGCCAGGATGTGTATTATTCCTTTCTCGCCAGTATTTCTCACAGCGACGTAACGGACCCTGAAAATAGATCCCTCATTGACAAAAAAAAAGTACTTGCCATTCTTATTATGTATAACACAAAAGTTTATTGATAGCGTAATGTAAGGCGATAAGGATGAGGATAACTGTTGAAAGGAATAGTACCAACATTCACCTGAAGGGAGGATGGGGAAAAAAATCTGCATATACATTATACTTTTGGTAATAGGTACCTTGAATATTAGTTGTGTAGAAGGTTTGTTCCTGCATCTATTGCGCATAGCTTTCCGCTGCTTATGAAGGATTTTCATATAATCTGTAAATTGTAGCACCTTGAGTTGTTCCTCCAAAACAGACAACTTGCTAAAAAAAATAACAATAATAAAAGCGTAAACAACAGTTTATATTTGTTTAGAAGGCTTCATAGTTGGGGTTTGAAATAAAAATTATGTTATTTTTAGCACTTTGTTATTACAACCAGTTTGTGCTATACGCCTCCATGTTAATTACTCTTATGTGTTAGGGATTACTAAGGTTGAATTTAGTATAACTGTACACACATTTGCATGAAGAGAGAATGGAAAACTACACTCGGTACACACAACCGAGATCGAACCCTGATCTCTTTGTCATCGGCAGTCTAGTCTATCGAGAGAGGGATGGCTTAGCCCATGAGGCTACTGAAGCTCAACTTTTATTGAAGAAATAGTAAATTCCAATGTTTTTGGTTATAGTTACAACAATATCTACTCATCCCAGATGGGTCTCAATTTTACAGTTTTCTAAAATCAAATACAGAAAACTGCACTGCAAAATGACATTTAGTTTGAGCTGAGTTGTCTACCTAAGCTGAGACACGTTATTTGTGGGTTGAAATTACTGATCTTAAAAACAAAAAGTACTGTTATATATCAAAATAAATACTTTGGCATAATCTGTGTAATTATGTTTAGTGGTGTTAAACCCAACCATCAAACAGCAATAGGCCTACCAGCTTGACAAGAGAAGAAATGTAACCTATGTTCGACATAATTGTACCTTAGCTAAAGTTATTGATCTTACGCTGTATTTGGTAGACTGTAGATTCCAGGCAGAGCTTGAGTACGGAGCAAGTGATGAAGCTTGAAAAGGATATAAAAAACCCACTGTTTTGCTTCCAGTTCCAAAACATCAATTTTTGATGCTTCAACAACTTCTTTGTAGTTCTGATAAGTAAAAAAATATATGTATAAGCATTTAGTAAATTAGAGGACCTAAAGATAAATGCTCTTGCTAGTTTATTTGATAGTCTCTAATGGAAATTTTATAACTCGGTTAAACTTACTGTACATCAATTTTAATTTTTTAAATAAAATGTGAACAAAGAGTGAAAACAAATGATCATTCGATCTTATTTGATGTTGAAAAGTGTGCTTGCCGACTAAATATTAATGAAATAATTTAACATTCGAACTGCTTTATTGCCGGTAGCAGGGAGATCGGGGTTTGACTCTCAGTTGGCAGTACTGAAAGTGGATTTTACCAAACGGTCACTCAGTCTCCCTCAACACAGAGATGAGTGCATTTCCTCCAAATGTTATCTTTATTATTTCTATTGCATCATGAAAATGTAAGAGAACCTATTAATTTTTGATACTTTTTATAAACAATACATTGTCCTTTAGACCGTTAATTGTGTCCCAAAGTTGGGTCGAAGGTTTGCTGTAGGTGTGTCACTTGAAGAAGAAAGAGAAGATATTTATTAATTATGTCACTAAAATTCTGTAAGAGGTTTAAGGTTCGCATCTTTACTTTGATGTGTATATTATTTCTTAACTTTGCAACTTATTCGAATTAGTGAAAGTAATGATGGATGCTCTCACCGCGGGCTCTAAGGGAAAGTGACCCCGAAATATGTTCTCGAGTTAAAATGTTTTGATGAAAAACTAGGTTAAACCCTCTTCAGTGTATTTTCACCCACTTAAAATCACTAAGGAATAAATATCACAGTTATTTTCATTAAAATTATTGCGAGTAAAGTTGGGTCCAGTATAGATGTTATGTTGTTATGAAATTGTCAAGTTGTGATGTAATTTGTATAGTCTTGTGATCCTTTTATGGAAATATATAATTTAAATAAATAAGACTTAAATCTAATGGTGTTTACCAAACCCTTCCTTCACCTCTGGCAAGACATCTTGTGAATGTGGGTAATGCCAGGCCTCCACCGTGGTTCGGATTCCACGTTAAACTGTAGGTCCTCCATTTCATCTCACAATCACCCTACCATAATAATAATAATAATAATAATAATCTAATGGTGTTAAAATTGTTGATGCATTTTGCTTGGTAAGAAAAAGGTTTTAGCTTCTTATAAATTGTAACAATTATAAGTTCGGTATCGATACAAGTTAACCGTGATGATTATCCACGTCTTACTACCCGTTCGGGTTAAACGCCTATGTGTTTGGGATGAGTAAGGTTGAATTTAGAGGAAGTGTAGCCTTATTTTCACATAAGGTGAGTGGAAAACGATTTAGGAAAAAATCCCCTTCGTTACTGTACGCCTGACCGAGATTGAACCTCGATCTCACTGTCATTGGCAGTTTAGTCTAATGTGAGAGTGACACCTTAGACTATGCAACCTCGGAAGTGGGTTTTGTAATAAAAAAAAAATTAACAAGACATCAATAGGATAACTTACAACATTGTGCCATTAATACAGATTTTAAGTTATTTGGATTGTGACCCTTCACCTGCATTTGATGTATCAGAAGTTTATTCTTTTCCAAAACTTGATGGATCCATTGCTTTAATTTATAGTAGTCAAAGAAACGGCTTCTGACATAATGGCCTCTCCAAAGTTTCTGAATCTTTGTGGCCATGAGGTTATAATGCTGCAAACACATCTTGTTCACTGCTTTCTTTAAAAAAAAAGTGACTATAAATTTTATTATAGTAACATTACATATTATTCAGCTAAATCAAACCAATAATTCATTATTGGTCAAAAAAGTAATCAAATAACTTACTCAATGACTTACTTTGAGCAAAATAAAGTAAAACGTTCTTCCAGAAAAACCTCTCCAGTGACGTTGTATTGTTGTGGCCGCAGAATGGAGTTTATGAAGATGGTTTCGAACTAGCCAACCCCGAAAACAGCTCTGTATTTTTCGGGCTGCTATGAATTCCTTCCGTCTGTTTAGTTCTGCATCACTTAGCACACAGATCAAAGAAGGAAAGGAAATTACTTTAGTGACTAATTTAATATTTAAGTTTTATTGATTTATGAGCGTGTATATTTATCTAAAATGTTTCACTGCACATCTCTCTTGAAAAGTGGTGCATGATGGAAAGGTGTTTGGGCACTAAAATTGATTGAATGTGATCTTGTTGAAGATTTTGGATTATTTATGTGAGTCTACAATAATTATTGCTTTCATAGCTCAATTGCTTACCAGTAAGCCGCCTTGAAAACAAATCCTCAAAGGTATTAATATAATCACAGGGGAGACGTTGGTTGGTAGTAAGATTTGTGCTGATTCCTAACAATTTCGTATCTTATAATTTAACCAGACTGTAATAAATAATTGTCTTTCCTATCGTTACCAATAAATGTAAGACATTGATCTTGCACCAGTCAACCACTGCTGATGAGTACCAAGAAGAGAAAAAACATCTTAAGGTGACCATCTAGCAGAGCACCAAGGCGCTTTGCAGCTGTCTGAAAATTCCTCATTATTAAAGATGTGGGTTGTTATTTCAAACTGTGATTCAGATCAAAATTTAGGTTAGCAGAGTTTACAGTCTCTGTTGGGTTAAAAACTTAAAATTATAAGATATATTTAAAAAAATTATTCGTGAAAACATAAAATTAGCTTATTTTCAGTAACATTATAGAAAAAGTTTTAGTTTTGAGATCAAAGTATAGTGGTCAGAAACAAAAATCTACCCTTCCTCAAACATATAAATTTTATAAGGAGTCAAAACAGGAAATTTTAAGATATCATAGGATTGTTTCCAGTTTCATGAGATATTTCCTTTCAAGTAGATTGCACGGGTCCCAAACACAAATGGCCTAATATATAAACTAATGAGATGTATCAGATGATAGTAGTTTTTATAATGTCTTAATTATATTGTCGTAATACAGATAAATGTTACGAGCATTGACTTGTAGGCTAGACCATATCATTGTTTGCCAAGGAGATCTATTAATGTTATTAATAAGGTATCCATTAACCCGCATGTGGATATATATTTGTGATAGCTTTAATATTATAAATATATTGTCAATGTGATTGAAATAAATATTATTTCTTACTCTTCTCTAAGTGTTATTTCATTAAATATTTTATATGCATCTTCCAACAAACAAGCAATTGATGCCATCAAAAGGTATCACTATCTTCAAAATTATAGGCACCACAATAAGATACGGACTTTGCAGGATCTGAACAGGAGTACAAACAACAATGTACATTGAGTGCTTACTCTTTTGTTTGATGTCAACAACAACAATAACAACAACAAATATTTTAAATAATATTATTGCATCCTTAGACAATTAATTATTCAAATTACAAACAACGGGCGAATATAATCGATTTAATCGCTGGCTATAGTAATAGATATATCGATTGTTATGGTTAATAATTGATTACTTATATCGATTGTTATTAATAATAATCGATTAATTATATCGATTTATAATCCTGCGATACACGAGATAAATCGACTATAATTCTAAAGTCATAAGCGAACTGATGGAATCAGTTTAAAAAAGTTTTATTTTTCAAACTTTTTATAATTTGATGCCGATTTAAGAATTTAGAAACCATTCCAAAACTGGCTTAATGTATTGGCTGACATATTTCATTCAAATATGAATTTATGTGACCTGTTACACAAACATAAATAATATAAGAATCATTAAAGTATACAGTCATTCTACAATAATTAGTGTAGATAGGCACAACAAAAGTAAAGGCTTTAAATCGTAAACGCGTTGTGTTCTAAATATTTTAGTGACTTTTCTAAACTCGGGCATTAAAAATTGTGAGGCTGCTTGACGATAGGATAAGTCGATGGTTTAGTTTAACTTATAAATAAAATGCACATCACGTTAAAATAAAACTTATGAAAACCTAGAAATTAATAATCTGCAAATTTATTTTAATAGTTTTTAAATATGTCGTAGTAAATACGCAATTGGTCAATCACTCATACGCATTTACGCTATACGTCCACTAACTAACCAATCCGCCCTTCTAGTTTTTGCATACAGCCCGGCCCACACACACGCACGCAGCAGTGCACACACAGTCTCTTTAGTTCTTTCTACGCCTCAGAAACTGAGAATCTTTGTTGCTAGCTATTAGGAGACTAGAACATACAAAGAGGTATCCTAAAACAGATTACTTTTAACTTTTTAGTGTACTCTATGCCTCACAGATGGCTCTGTCAGTAACATTATTGAATTATTATTTCCAAATAGTTTACTCATTGTTTCACAGATGGCTCTGTCAGTCACTTTAGCTTTATTCCTTAAAATTTGAGAATATTTTGTTGCTAGCTACTAGGAAACTAGAATATAAAAAGAGGTATCCTAAAATGGATTAATTTTAAAATTTTAGTGTACTGTATGTCTCACAGATGACTCTGTCGGTAACATTATTGAATTATTATTTCCAAATAGTGTACTCATTGTTTCACAGATGGCTCTGCCAGTCACTTAAGCTTTATGCCTTAGAATTTGAGAATATTTTGTTGAGGGATATTAGGAGACTAGAATACAGCAAGAGGTATTTTAATTTTTAACATTACTTCCAAATAGTGTATTAACTGTTTCACAGATGGCTCTGTCAGTTGCATAAAAGAATGATTATTTACCAATAGTGTAATTATTGTCTCAAAGATGGCTCTGTCAGTCACTTAAGTTTCCACCTCAAGAATTTATAATATTTGTGGCAACTTAAGAGGATTTTCTCACAAACCATTTCAGAATTTGGGGATTTTGTTAAGAATTATTGGAAGAGATATATATTTTTCATCGTCTATGTAGTAAAAATTACCTTAGCCAAATAATACATTAATTAACCTTGTCGGCTCGGCTATATTTATGTTTAGTCAGCTATGTTCATTAAAAAAAACGCAATAAGATGAGCAAAGTTGAACTAAGAGAAAGTGTCTACATATCATTTTGGAAAAACCTCCTTCAGTATACCCGACCGGGATTCGATTCCCAATCATCCTACTAACGGCAGTCATGCTAATGACGCCTTCCACCATGCGGCCACCGAAATAGGTTTCCACCTCTATGGATTGTGGTTTTAAAAGAATTACAATGTAATAAAAAAAACTTAAATTGTTTAGGTTTTAATTAATACTCTCCCCCTTCCTCTATTTTTTAACACTTATAGATTTTAGTCAATTTATTGCTAGTCGATTAGTTTATTTGCAAAGTAGCAAATTGCCAATTCAAACATTTTTGCTAAATTGATTCTCGAAGGAAAATAACAAATTTAAAATAGAAAAGTACATATCATTATAATTATTATTAGTATTAGTATTATTATAATATTTCGTCAACGCTACATTGTGTATGGAATAAACTGTGAGTTAACATATTTCTTCTCTAATCTCCCACTTTTTATTTAAAGCTGTTAGAAATATTTATTTTGTTATTATAATATTTTTGGTCGTGTTGGTTTGGTTTAATGTGTGTTTCGTAACTATTTAGCTGTGGGAACTTTCATCTAAGGATGAGCATCGATAGCAAAACATCGATGTTTAAGATCAATGTCTATATCGATGTTTAAGATCGATATCTACATTGATGTGTTAAGATCGATGTATACATCGATGTTTACGATCGATGTCTACATCGATGTTTACGATCGATGTCTACATCGATGTTTAAGATCGATGTCTACATCGATGTTTAAGATCGATGTCTACATCGATGTTTAAGATCGATGTCTACATCGATGAAGTAACATCGATGTTTGACAAACATCGGTCTCTAAACGTCGATTATGCTAACCCTAAGCCATCGATATTTTAGTTTATTATTATTATTATTATTGTTATTATTATTATTATTATTATTATTATTATTATTATTATTATTATTAGCACTGCGTCTTACTAACCGTTCGGGTTATACGCACTTATGCTAATGTGTAATGGTAGGGTGATTGTGAGATGAAATGGAGGACCACAGTTTAACGTGGAATCCGAACCACGGTGGAGGCCTGGGTTTTAATTTAAAAAACATTGAACCTTTTAAACTGAGAATATGATTGCTGTGATAAGCACAATATATTATTAAATTAATATAATAAAACAGTGATGTTTCTGTCCCCAAATCATCGATGTTTCAATTCTTATTTAACATAAAAACTGCTAAACTTGGAATAAGATCATATTTAATTATTAATTAGGTAATCCAAATATTAATAAATTAATATTCAAATAATCATTTATTTAAAAATATAAAGGTAAAAATTACAGTTAAATTTAAATGTAATGCAAAATTAAAACTATCTTTAACTTAAACTTAAAACTATATTAAAATTGTGTTTTTTTATTCTTTCACCATAGTTTTTTTTTTTGCATCTATGTTTTTCTATCGATGTCCATCCGTAGTTTGAACTTTGAATCGACAAAAGAAAATATCGATGGTCTCGAAACATCGGTCATTCACCATCGATGTTTATACTTAATATCGAGTTTCGTCCTAAATACTATTTGTTTGAAACATTAAGGAAAATTGAAATTTAAAAAAAATCTTAAAAAATGTCAGAAATGTGTCCAATTAAAGTTACAGAAGATTCATTGAAACTAGATTTTCATGTGTATGTTGGAAGTGAAACGGGTCCTTTTAAAGGTAACACAGCTGTTTATGTTATTTGGCAGGGATAAGACAGCACACCAATAGGGTGACTTAAAAGTTTAATTAGATGGATATTATTTATATGTAAATACTAATAGTAATAATAATAATACGTTATTATAGCCAGAGCTAAAGGAAAGCCTTTAAGTATAATAAATGCTAACAAATATCATATTTATCTACATCTTCTGCCATGTGGCAAGAAACTAACCTATAAATATATTAGAATTGGGAATAGTACACAAAGAGGGTGAAATTCTTTATATTATTTCTCTGTCACATTTTAGACATTGAAATATGTTTTACCATCTAAACACACACAATAGTAGAAGGTTTCAAATAATAATATAATATAAAATATTGTAAAAAAATTGTAACAATAAGATTAAAACAAATCTTTGCAATAGTACCAGTATGTAAAGAAAGCAGGATCTTCTTTCATTTATTTTTCATAATATAATGATAAATAAAATATTTTTATGATCTATATACATAAAAAAAATCAAACTGTGTAATTTACCTATAGCAATATTAATAAATTGTAAAATAACTGTAATGTGTTCAAAAAATTAAAATACAAATTTAAGGGGAAAATATTTTGGTTTCCGGAATTTCATGAAAAATATGTTTTTAGCGCCTTGAAAGCTAGGTGTTGTTAGGTTGGAATAGTTTAGAATAATAGTAAATATGTCAACTAGCCTGTTGCATATTAAAACACTTTTGTTGCCAAGTTACTCGCCTCGGTGGCGTAGTTGGCTAATGCGCTAGTCATGTTGAGCTCAACCGTCAAGGACGGGGAGATCGAGGTTCGAATCTCGGTTGGGTGAACTGGGGTGGTTTTTTCTAAATGGTTTTCCACTCTCCCTCCACTCAAATGCGTGTTCACTTCCTCTTATTCAACCTTCCCAATCCAGTAGCTTAATTAGTACTTAAAGCGTATAACCCAAACGGGTAGTAAGACGCGGTGCTAAATAATAATAATAATAATACTGCTAAGTTACAATATTCTTTTAAATGCTGGTGTTTACATTCTAAATATTAGGAAACATCCTTCTGTGACTAAGTTGTTTTTAAATCTCTTATTAAATTAGCCTAAATACTCTATTAGTTTTGTTAAAATTTGAAATTTGATTTTGTTTTTGTGTGTACAGATGATAAAAAATATTCAATTTTCCTTAATAAGACATAGAAAAAGTTTAAATAATCGTTTCCTTTTTCCATAATATTCCACAAAACTCACCTAAAGCACAGAATAATGTAAATACTTATATGTTAACATAATTTAATGTAGTCTAAGCATTTAAATGAATAAAATCATCACAACATGACACCAAAAGGGTTTTAATATAGAATATGTAATGATGTTCTTATTATAAACTAGCCCAACCTAAAAAAACCTAACCTTCATGATGTCAGAAACAAATTTTTCATGAGATTTCAGGATCTCGAGATATCTCGCACCAAACTACTCTATTTATGAAAACACCATTTTGATCCTCTACTAGGCTGTCTTGGTTCTATTCCATTCCTTCTCTTAAAAATGCTTTAAAAACCCATTAAACTAGTCTATTTTTACATCTTGGTTGACATTTTAATATATAAACAGTGAAAAATCCACTTCGGGGGCCGCGTGGTCTAACGCGCTACTCTCTTGTTGGACTAGACTGCCGAAGAGGGGGTTCGATTCCGGACTGGTCAGGTGCACTGAGGGTGGTTTACCCTAAATGGTTTTCCACTCAAATGCAGGTGCATTTCCTCTAAATTGAACCTCCCTAATTCCTAACCCATTAGTTTAATTAGTAAGTTACATAGGCTTATAACTCGAATAGGTAGGTCTAGTAAGACATGGTGCTACAAAATAACCCAATAAAGATTAGGTAAAGCTAAGCTGGAATAGTTTCCTAAAAGTGTTAAACATTTTGCACCAAAATACTTAATACGTACTCTAATATATACAACACCAATGAAATTAAATATTAGCTGCAGTTAGTTAATTATATATTTTTTAAACTCATTTTGCTCTTATAAGAAAAATACTATTGTTCTTATGTGTAGATGATACAAAATATTTTATCTAATACTATGTTATGGCATGTAAAAAGTTTGGCGAATTCCACCCTTTCCACATACTATCCCCCATTATTCTTGACCCAACTACTCCTCTTTTAAATTATTTCAGGTGTTCATTTTCAAGGATTAAATGAAACGCCTATTTATAAAAACATCCTGGCATTGGAGCAATTGATTCCATCATGTTACATCACTGCGATGAATTGGTCAGACGTTGAAGAAAACAACATCATGCTTGCCAGAATAAATGGGGACATATGCATCTACGAGTCACGGAAGTTGAAACATTTTAACCGGTGTTTGCCAACAGACACCAAACATGGCCGCATCGTGGGTGTGTCGGAGTATGAAGGGTAGGTTGACTTATCCTAAATATCTTGAGCACAAGATATTGCCGCATTGTAGGTGTATCAAAGAAAGTTCCAACTGTGTATCAGTTTCTGAACCATGTCCTAACCAACATAACCCTTTCATCTCTTCATGTCAAATTATTTTCATGTATTCATTTTAAACAAAATCCTTAAAGCTATTTTTGAAGAAAAAAAAACTCATTGGTAAACTACTGGTTTCTACTCTTAATTTGAGGGCTAGGGTAAAAAAAAAGCCCCGAGGCATTGCCATATAATATTAAGTTTGAATAAAATTAATCAAACCATGTACAGTAGGCTACATTTAATGGCTGTATCCGTTATCAAAGAGTTATCCAGCCTCATAGGTTTATATCAGTAGATTTTTCATCATCTGCAATGAAAATCCTTTTTTCCAATGATCACACATGATATTTAAATTACTTGTGTTATTTTATTTCGACAATTTTTAGAGCACGTCTTACAGCATTTGACTCTGGTGTTGTTAAGAACTGGGTAGATGAGGAAAAGGATCAACTGCTCCTGGATGCTGGGAAAAACCTCAAGGTCATGGTACATAGCCAAACTGACAGAAACGTGATCGCGACGGGTGGGCACGAGAATCAGCTTAGACTTTGGGACTTGAATGAGAAAAAATGTACATTTGAAGCAAAAAATGTAAGTGTAATTAATCATGTTCATAGTTTTACTGATGGGTCAGTTTAGATTTGAGTTTTATATGTTTCTATTGTGCACACATTAAACCATATAGGTTATTTTTTTATTCTGCTTAGTTATATGCAAATAATATTTTTTAAGTGCGTTGTGTAGGCTACATCTTACTGAGCTATTCACATATTAACTTTAATTAAAATAAGGATGATAAACATAGAATTTAAAGAAAATATACCTCCATTAGTGTGGAGGAAATGTACATGCATTGATGTGGCTAAAATGTGGAAAACCATTTAGAAAATACACCTCTAAGATTCGAACCCTGAGCTTGTTCCCATTAAAATAAGAATTGTAACACTTTAAGTCTTTGTACCCACTGATGGAGCTCAAAAGTTGTTATATGTAATCAAAATCACCCTAATATTTAATGGACATATTATTGTTTGAGAATGGCTCTGTTCTTGCTTTTGATACATATGTATATTTCTCACAGATAAGACCAGATGAGCTTCAATTGAGGGTGGGTGTTGACGTGTCTGGAATAACATTCTTGTCAAACAATCGAAACTTGGCAACCTGCTCCAAATATGGATTTGTGAGTTCATCCATAACACTATTTTGTGATAAATTGACTGTAGTATACTTTGGTGGCAAAGTGTGAAGTATTGTACTTGCAGAGCTTTATTTTTGTGTTTGTTTTGACCACCGCGTCTTACTACCTGTTAAGGTTATACACTTATGTAAATTACCCTGATGGTTTTAGGGATGAGGAAGTGTACCCACATTTGGGTGGAGGGAGAGTGTAAAACTATTTTTAGAAAAAAAAACTACCCTCACTATGGAATAAGCAAAATGAAATGAAGTTTAATGTAAATCAGAGCGAGTTGGGGATGACAGCATGAAAGGAAAATAGGCGTACGAGGTAGTAACTAAAGGAGGAGAGAAACTTAAGAAAGTGGAAGGCTTCATGTACTTGGGAAGCGGGGTAGAGGAAAGAGGAGGAAACGAGAGAGGGGAGGAAAGCAAAAGCCTTTTACAAAAGCATCAGAAGTTTGATATGGAGTAGAGATGGGGTGTAGAACTGCAAAGGAGTGATGTACAGGGCGTGATATGTCTCGGGGTAATGAAGGAAAGGGACAAGAGCAGGATAGAGCCTGAGAGGGACAAGAATGAGCAGGGTGAGAGAGAGAGTGTAGGAAGAACTACTACAGGATAGGATAGAGAAGGCGAGATTGAGTTGGTATGGACATGTGAAGAGGATGGAAAGGAGGAAGATTCCAAGGTGGATGCTCAAAATAGAGGTGGCGGGCTGGAGGTTGAGACGAAGACCCAGGTGGATAAAGGGAGTTTGGGGGAGTGTAGAAAGGAGAGGAGTGTATCGGGTCGGCATGGAGGAAGAAAGGTGATGGAAGAACATAAGTAAGTAGAGAGGGCCATGTCTAAGACAGACCCTGTCAGTTTCAGGAAACTGTGGACGACTACGATGAATATAAAACACAAATAGTATCTAAATGTTAACATTCTTTCTTATAATTCATTCATTATAAGTTAATTCTCAGCATATTATGTAACATTCCTTAAGTAAAACACTATATATATACCTTTACTCTTTCAAAATACAAGTTATATTATTTTTTTATTTTTAAAAATCTTAGCGTGTAGGCTTGGCTAAAAAAAAAGAAATGGGATCCTCGAATACTTAAGGTTATTCAAGATAATATCAAATTTTGGACTCAAATCCTCTAAAAAAAGAAAAAGAATGAACTTAACAACCAGGCCCCAGACCAGTAATTAACCTAACTGAATGTATGGAGGTTATAAGAAAGAATGGTAATATTTGGTCAGTATTTGTTTTTTCTATTATTCTATTATAGGCTTATTTTTATTTACATTTTTTTTAACGATTTGAATATAAAGTGTAGATTCAGATTGAAGATTTGTAAAATAGTAGATTTGACACAACTCTAATAAATAATGTTGCTGCTCCTAGCTATCCCTACAGTAAGCCAGCCACTTATGCTGAATGTTACTGTACCTACATTATATATTGTCTTGTTTAAGGCTCATATCTACAATCCTGGCAGTCAGAGGCGTCCTGTAATTAGTACCAAAGTTCCTGATAACGCGTTCAGCTGCATCACAACAGCTCCTAATGAAAAGTAAGCTTGACTTCTTATTATAAGTGAGGATTTACTCCGTCTAGATATCATATTCTGAAAATTGAAAAATGACACCTGGACACAGGGATCGAACCCAGGACTTTTGGCTTTGTACGCCAATGCTGTGTTATCTGATAGCGCATGATCTTAATCAAATCACACATTTGTAGCCGACGATACCCGCACGTCCATCGTAGACTGCCTTAAAAAATATGAGTGAAGAATGACCTTGAGCACAGGACGATTCCTGTATAGCTCAGTGGTCAGAGCATTGGCGTACTAAGCTAAAAGTACCGGGTTCAATTCCCGTGTCCAGGTGTCATTTTTTAATTTTCAGAATTCTTATTATAAATTTATAAATACAAGTGTTATTGTGTAATATTTTTAATTTGCCGCTGCTGAGTAAAATTTATTTTTTACTCTCCTTAATAACAATTGGAGCTCTGCGAGTATTCAAATTTTGAGCTTTGAGCTGAGTTTGTCATTAAAGCTCGTGATCAAGATCGAAAGTTTTGTCATCATTTGCGAGCTTCCTCTTGATGTACTTACGAATCCATTTTTAAAACACATCGGTAAGTATAGGCTATTTAATCTAGATGATATTGGCAGTTTCACAACTACTTTTGACAGGTGAACTAATTAAATATTTTCGGCTATTTTGAATTATCATTAATTGAAATTGAATTGCCATGACAAAACAATGAAAGTAAAAATAGCTAAAAAGCTCACTAAATACTTGAATAGTCATTGGTTTAACTATTTCTAGATGGTCCTTTTCTTAAATTATAATTTTAGTTCAAGTAAAAATTAAACATTGAGAATATGTATTGTTTTCAAACTTAAGATATTTAAAACTTGTATCAATACATTAAACTACAAAACTAGCATTAGTTACTATTTAGCTAGGCTATAGAATTATGGGGTTAACTTGTCTAAAATCAGGGTTGATCAACATTGCAATTAATATTTTACCCTCTTATTTTTTATTTTAAAGCATGATCCTCAAATTGTATGCCTTTTAAATTAAATTATTTCCTACTAAGATAATTTCTAGATAAAGCCCATACAAGGCTCGTGCACAACTATGCACAGAGGAATGGAAATGGAACCGAAGAAGTGATCATGTGCAATTATTACGTTAAGGACTAATAAACAACATATGAAACATTTCAAATTTCTAACTGCTTGTGATTCTTACATTTTCCAGGTAATTGAAGCTACGGAGGCTTATTTTGGGGAAATGACTTTTTTTTTTTTGTAACTGTTAGTGTGATTGTGATGTCTTCAACACTTTGCCTTCTAACTTTGGAATATTACAACATTCGGAGATTTGGGATTTCTGCGGATGGCATAGTATTACTATGGCTACTTTTTCATTCTTCTTAACGGTATCTGTCGTAATATTACTACAGTATGTTATTAGGGATGGTTTATTTAATTACTTTAGTGTATACTTCTGCCATTAGATCCCGCTGCTTTTTAAAAATACCTTCTCTCTGCTCTATTATCTTAAGCATGTTGTCAGTAAAGTTTAGAATCTATGGTTTTGAGGTTGTTTTGTTTACTTCATGAGTGGAATTGTGTTTGCAGCATTATATTTTTAAACTGTACTGAATGTTTATTTTATTAGTAAAATGATTAGATTATGGAGTGTTTTTACTTTCTGAAAAAATACGAGATTATTTAAATGAAAGGGTTGAAAGTTTTGATGATTCAGAATTGGATCCTAATTTTGCATCTGAAAATGAATCAGGTTTGTTCAAGAGTAAATTTTATTTGGTTTTATTTTGTCACAACTTATACAACAAAATAGATTTTATTGTTATTTTTGGTTTGTTTAATTCATATTATCCATGTTTATGAATGTCATTTAAGGTAGAAGTTTTGTAAACAAACTAGGCCCATTAGTTTGGTTATTTTTCTAAATGTCAGAGTAAACCAAAAAAAATGTGTTTGTGAAAAACTTTAAAAAAACAATGTGTCTTTGAATAAATTTAGTAAATTTGTATAAGAATATAATTAACTTGAGTGATATATCATGTTAAAGAAGAAATTCCAGAGAAAAATTTCATGTAAATATCAATTTTCTACTACCATAATAAAATACCTTTTTAGTAGGATTTGGAAAATGTGCGTGTTCTGATCAGGATAGTAAATAAAGGTTCAGTAGGCAAAGGGTTAAAGAAATTATTATTGAAACCATTTTGATTTATCTTTCTTCTATTATATCTTTATTTGAGATGTTGTTTCTTAACTTTATTAATAATTATATTTCTTTTGGGTGTCTGATATTAGAACTATCTAATATAGTAATTGGCACATAGTCACTTTATTCCTTGCATTGTTGCTTTAATAATACTGTATTGTACTGCTATTGTAAATCTGAGTGTGGGTCCCTTTTAATTCAAATGTTTCTATTACTCCCCGATGAAGGGATATGGCACTAAAATTCACAAATATAATGAATTATTACAGTTCCTACTTCCAGGCTTTGATTTTTATATAATTCTCAAAATCTTTGTTACCTCAAAGTGATGATTTTTAACTCTCAATACTGGTGGTTCTCAAAGGGGGTATAAAATTCTTAAGATATGAGGATGTATATTATTTTTGAGTCTACAAATATAGCACAAAAAATGTTCTTATTTACTTATTTAGTCTTTATAACCTACATTTTTAATTGCATCAAGAGAGTTTTATTTCCGTGAACATCTCTACAAAGGGTTTTCTTAAGTCACAACTCTAGAGCATACGGAAATTTCATACCAGGAGTTCCGCTAAATATAGGGGATACTTTAAATATATTGAGAAATGCTGCTTTTTCATATTTATGGTGTGATTTCTATTACTTAGTCACAACTTTTTACTAAACTCTAGCTATAAAAGAATATTCATCCAATTAGTTTTTTTTAAATTTGCGGCCATTGTTGAAAATGGTCAAATGTTGTTCTATGTTTGATTTTTCAGCCATGTGGTAGTTGGCAGCGGTGTTGGCAATATTTTGCTCATCGACCTGCGCAAGACGAACAAGATTGTTAGCAAGTACAAAGGCTGCAGCGGTTGTGTCTCAGCCATCGCTTGTCACAAGACTGAGCCATACATTGTCAGTCTGAGTCTGGATCGTTACCTTCGAGTTCACAATCTTAACACTACCGCGCTAGTGCATAAGGTGAGAAAAAATACTGTTTAAGCTAGCGATACATAGCTAGGAGCAATAGACTATAGACTGCCAATGACAGGGAGATCAGGGTTTGAATTCTGATTGGGTGTTCCTATAGATCGAAAAATTGGCCGAGGGATTGGGTGGAAATAATCAGTTTTCTTCCAACGGCAGCCATTACCTATTTGATCAGTTACATCAATGTAAGGTGTTAACTGTGTTCTTCTCAGCATTATAAATGCCATATCAAGTCTGTTCCTTTTATATATTTTTTTCCTTATCTTGTTTATTTATTTCCATTTAATAATCTGGAAATTTTCTCCAGTTTAAGACACTTGTGTGACATTTGTGTTAACATGAACTTGTGTGCGAATTGTTTTATTCCATCTCCCAGATGGTAAACTGACTGTTTTAATTAAATAATACTACCTGCTTATGGGTCTGCATGGTCCAACACGCTATTCTTATGTTAGACTAGACTGCCGATGAAGCAAAGATCAAGGTTCGAATTTCACCCGGGTCTACTGAGGGTGTTTTTTCCAAAATGGTTTTCCATTCCTCTCCCTCCATACAAATGCCTGTACACTTTCTATTAGGGGTGTGTGAAGCTTCAAAACTTCAACTTGGCTTTGAAACAAACATCAGCTTCGACTTCAATTTGAAACAAATTCTAGCTTCGCCAATAAAAATATTGCCAGCTAAAATAATCTATTTATGTTCATTTATAGTCTTTCTGAGCTGTTTTCTACATTAAAAATTAATATTTATATGGAATAAATCTGAAGAAATTGAATTGCATGTTGTGATAGTAACTTGATTTGTCACAGTAAAACGATATATTACAAACACTGATACAATAAAACCTTTTACAATTAATTTTAGTGCCTAAAATAATTTAAATAACCAAACTATAGTATTTTTTTCAAGCATAAAAAAACCAAAAGAAAATATTCAAACTTCAATTCGGCTTCAAGAATATTACATATATTTGATACGAGTTAGCTTCAAATTGAAAAAGTGGAATTTGCACACCCCTACTTTCTATAGATACAACCTTCCTAATCCCTAACACCATAAATTTATAATCCGAATGAGTAGTAAGACGCGGTGTTTGAAAAAACTCAACAATATATATACATTCTTTAAATGAAGTCAGTTTGAAAAATTATATTTCCTTAAAACTCTTTTAATATTTATATTTCTTTTTAGGTACACATGATATCACCCCTAAACTTTCTTCTGGTTCGGTCAGATTTCTCTTTTGAAAAATCACCTAGTGCTGCTACTGAAGACATTGTTGCTGTCGAGTCTGACTCTGAGGATATCTTTAAGGACCTAGAAAAAGTGGAGGACAAACCTCGCAAGAAACGCAAACTCACTAATGCGTAATAAAGTTCATTGGTGCCATAAAATAAACATTTTACTTATGAAATACATAAAACGTATGTTTGTTAAACTTAGTTGACAAGTACTACCATAAAAGAGGACGCTGTTTAAAATACAAGATGAGCTAGATAGGATTAAATTTATAATAACAAATTACAACATAATCTTTGAGGATGGTACATACATTAAAATCATAATTTTGAATGCGTTGTAGGATTCATGAGAAAGGATAAAATATGTCAAATGGTGAGGAATCACAATCAAGAATTGGAAGAATCATTAACTTATTAAAATTTAAGAATCAAAATCTAGAAAAAACAAAAATCATGATATGTTTAATAAAATTAACATATTAAATAATGTTCTTATATCAGATTGGTTTTAAGACAATGAGAATTAGGGTAAGTTTTGCTAAAACCAACTCTCTCTCTTTTTATATATATTAATGTCTCTATTTTCCAAGTAAACTTATTTTTTAAATTGAATAAAGCACACTTATTTTAAAGTGTCCTTTTTAAACAACTAATATCATCATCATTGTCATAAACTATTTCCAGCCTGTGGCCAGATCAGGTTAATAAAATGCATCCATCTTCCTCTATCCTGCCACCATTCTCCTGCTGGTATGTAAACAGTGTGAAAACACTGTAAAATAATGTTAAGTAAGTGATAGTGAAGGAAACCAACCTGTAAGGACTGTCAGGTTAGGCCTAGATAGGAACAAACACACTTCTATCTTCATCTATTATTCACACAGCTTTCATAGTTGTATCTTTGTCTTTAGAAGAAACACAAAAAATTACTATTATCATACATTCAAAATAATGTGCAACTGTGTTAATAAGAATATTGATGAAAAGATGGCTTTAATGGTTGATTGGTCAAAGGCGTTACAATTGCAATAGATTGAACTGCAGATGATGAGGAGATCAAGGTTTGAATCTCGGTCGTGTGTATTGAGGGTGTTTCTTTTTCTAAATATTTATCCACTCCCACTCCCTCCACCCCATACCAACCATCCTAATCCCCAACCCATTAGCATAATTAATACATAAGCCTGCATTCCAAACAGATCGTAGGGCGCTCTGCCAAAAAATAAATAAATGGAAGTGTGAAGATAGTAAGAAAAATTAAAGATTAGAGATAGTACGATACCAGTTTTAAGTTTTTCAATTCCGATTCTAAATTTTTTACCTCTATATCTTAATACTCGATTCTTACTAGAGTAAAAACCTTTTTTAATTAATTAGTTTTGAAACATTTTTGTCTTTAAAATTAGTCATCATCATCATCATCATCATCATCATCCTCAACTGTTTCCAGCCTGTAGCCGGGTCAGTTTAGTAAAATACCTCCATCTTCCTCGATCCTTCCACCATTAATTTCTTCCATTCTTCTCCTCTCACTTAAATACTTTCTGTATCTGCTCCTTCCATCTCTTTCTTGCAGTCTCTTTACCACATATTTCATTTCCAACATGTTCTTCTGCATCCTAGTTTTATAATTCCTCATTACATGACCATACCATCTCATTTTAGCTTCCTCTACTAGCTCATGCACTCCCTGTACCCCTACTCTTTTCCGGATAACTTCATTCCCATGGCCTCCACTTTCCTAGTCTCTCTTACATTCAAAGTCCATGTTTCTGCTGCACAAGTGACAATTACAGTGGTGATTTTAATTTTGGCTTTGAAATTTTAAAATAAACCTCACCTATAATATTATTATTATTTATATTGTGACATTACATTTGCAAAGCAATCCTAATATATTTCTTAGCACAGGGTTGGTATTTGTTAATACCCTATGAAGGCTTGTTTTTGTTTTTGGAATGTATTGGGAAACATATTCACAAATTGAAGCAAAACCAATTTTTTAATTTTATAATTTGATTAATACTTTTATAAAGTTTCATTATTAAAAATATATCGAGTAAATAACAAAAAAAATGTGCTACCAACAGCCTGTAACATCTGATATTTATTCATCTCTTAATAAACCATTCACAAACATTTGCACAAATCTTTTTAGGAATTGAGGCATCAAGAATTGCGGTGTCTTCTCGATTCTCCCGATAATCTCAAATAATCGAGGTATCAAATTTCCCATCTCTATTAAAGATATCTATTTATCAAGGCTTAATTTGACTATCCTTTAAGTTTTCTTCTTTCCCTATCACTTATATTGCATTATTTTATAGTTTTTATATATACATTATATCTATTGTTCAAACTCTAAAGGGCTGTAACCGTAAATTTATATTTGTCATGCGGGGCACTCAAAAAAGATTGTAGGGTTAGGTTAGTCCACCTCTCCTATTAAACATTTCTCATACTGTTGTTTTGTTAAAGTTATATTTGTAATTTTATATTGTTTTGTATATATTTTTTTAACTCCCCATTATTGTCTTAACATCTGTGTGAGCTATATTTCTCAGTTTGTTTTAGCCTGTATAGATAGTAACAGATGTTTTTGTGGAAAGATGGTTCCATCAAAATTTATCTAGTTGGTAATATCTTCATTGCTAGCCATCGTTCTAGCGGTTGTTATGTTGTCTAATTGTAGCCGATCTTAGAACCCTTTGATTAGTGTTAATCATTTTCTGTCAACAATAAACTATTCTTCATACTATGGCTTTATATGGTTCTTTTCAGTTTTAAACTCTTATATTTCTTGTAGGTAGAACATAAAACCTGCTTTTCGCTACATCTGAAATACAATTGACTCCCGATTAACCTCAGTAATGGAGGGGATGAGTGCTGCAGAAAACCCACAACTGTGGATAATCTGTATATTTAGTAAAACAAGAGATTGTAGCACATTCAATTCAAACTAGTACTCACATATGGTGATTGATTTTATTTCACGCACTAAGATAATTAAAAAAACACAGTATACTCAAAATGGACACATCCCTTAAAAAGTTTGTATTAATCTTCTGCTTCATTGCAGCTTCTTACTGTTCCAGATAATTAAGCAGGCTATGAGTCCATTCCGCTGCACTCCCCCTTGCATAAACCTTTTGCTTCTTTGGCCATTATCTCTTCCATAGAGATTTACTGAATACAACAATCGGTAGCCCTGTAGTCTCCATCAACACAGCATTTTTCAAAAATGTATCACCTGGTGGTGGCGATGTTGCGGTTAAGCTGCAAAGCAGATAGTCCGCTCGCTTATATTCGTGGGTTTATTGTACTGTATCTTAGTATGGTCTAAACGAGTATAAAATCTTACATTTTGCCTGAAACCACATTTGGCAGTTGATGGCCACTTTGTGTTTACTAAAATTTATGAGAAATTCAAGACTCCTACATGGACGCAACAGATATCCAGAGTAGTAATAGTAAGGCAGGTAAAATTCTATACAAGCACATTTTGTAGATCAAACTACAGTTATATTTGCGAACAATTAATTTGAATTTTATTCATTTATGGTAATATAAAAACATTAAAAATATATTAAAACAAAAATATTCATTTTGCCTGGAACTCTGTCCACATTATTTCTAATATTCCCTCCAAACATTTGAATATATATACAATTATCATTAATGTTATTGTTTACATTTGCACTTAAGTTAGATTATAAATTAACTGAGGCTATAATTATGCTTGTTATGAAATTTTTCAATGACCACAGATTCAAATATGGGGCAAAGCTCACAGATAAGGTTGGAGTTTGAGACTTTACGGACGCAGGTGATATTTTGCTCATTTATGCAAGGCTCTAGAGATAATGAAAATTAATTTTTTTCCTGTAAAGTCTCTATGTATAAAACTAAATGTTTTTACTGTGTCATGTTAGATTTAAGGTGATAAGAACTTAGAACCGCTTACTTTTTGGAAAAACTTTTATCACTTTTACCATACTTGTTTTCATACCATGTGAAAACTAAATTTTCTTCCCCACTCAAATTTAACCAAGATTTTTTCAGAGGTTGTCGGCCATTTTCACTAACATCCCTCAATGATCTAGTCCAAGATTAGAAAACTATTCTATTTTATTGTTGGATGAACACTAAAACTAAATTTGATGAGTCACTCATTAACACTCATGTACGTAAGATCTATGTCTGTGACAAGTTCTTTATTAATATGTCAGATATATTTTAAATGATCATATTGGCTATATAACATTCAGTCGACCTCGATGGTCTTGGGGTAAAGTTCTCGCCTCAAGACCCAATGTGGGTTCAAACCCAGCAGGGGTTGACGGATTTTTCTTGAGCGATAAATATCCGCAGCACAACTTCCTTTGGAGGTGAAGTAAAGCCTTCAGTCCCTTGTCAATTGTGGCAAGTAAAAGAACCCTAGAAGGTATGTAAAAATACCTTTCCCGGCAAAATTGGCAGGCCCTTTCACTCTCAGAAATATTTTTGTGCTGATATAATCAGTCGGTTTAGAAAGTGACTGTTAAATACCTCAAATAAATACATAACATTCGGATTCAGGTTTTTACATTGAGGAATACTTGGCATGATGGATTGATGACCTTCAGTTTTGTTGAGACGAGAAGCTTCTTAAAACACATTAAAACAATAGACAACAACAAAAATATAAATATAAGCAGCTCAACTAACTATTACAAATAATAAAACAAATAAATTAATCCAAAACAACTTATTGACATCACCTTCTAAAAGCAATGGCCCACTTTTAGTATCATAAAAAAAACCAAGCCATTTAAATGCCAAGTATATAAATATGCTTAGCAACAGCTAGTAGAATGATTAATTCTCACTTTTTTCAAAATTATTGGGCATTTTTCAGACTTATTGACTATTTGAAAGTCTGTTTTTAAAGTGTGATTTTTCTGTGTGCTTCTTTAATTTATTTTAAATATATTAAGTGAGGTATTTGTTTTTATAACCCAAACAGAGAACTTAGTTTATTTAAGTAAAAGAAAAAATTGGCCATAAAAAAAAATATATATATATATATATATAATAGGATCAAAGCAGGTGAGAGATGTATGGGTGATAGATAGTTCACCCAAGATGTGGTCACAGATGCAAACGCAACTAATTTTTTTTTAAAAGACTATACAAACTAGAGTTAAAGTATAAATCAATAATAACGTCCCAATACCCCCAAGGATGTTGTCATTGTATGGATATTTTTGTTGAGACTTTACTTCTTTAAATAAAGAGTTTACCAGAATGGTTTGTATTTTACTTCACTGAGTCTTACCACCCATCCAAGTTGTGATATACTAGTGGGTCAGGGAGGAAGAAGGTTTAATTTTAGATGATGTGTGTCCGCATTTTGATGAACAGAGAGCGTGGTTAACCATTTAGGGAAAACCACCCTCAATACACTAGACTAGAATCGAACCACGATCTCCTTGTCATCAGCAGTCTAGTCTTTGCAGACTTGCGCTTTAGACCATGCGGCCATCAAAGCTGGTCATATGCATTTTAATTACTTTAATGGGTTAGGGTTGAGGATGGTAGAACTTAAGAGGAAATATACCCATATCTATGTAGGGGAATGGTGGGAAACCATTTAGAGAAATCCATCCTCAAGATACTTGGCCGGGATTCAAATCTTGACATCTGTCACTGCCAAATCAGCCTTGAGGCTAACTTCTAGTCAGTGTGTCTTCTGATGCAGGTACCAGTATTGTTTATAAATGTTACCATGCACAACACTGCCCACCACTACGAATACTAGAAACTTCAGTTCACCCCTTTAACAGTTTTCATTCCTTTTGTCAGTGAACTTAGACCTTAGACCGCCCTGTCCCCTGCCTCCTTCAGCTCCCAAAATGTTCTTCGTTCCTTCAAGTCACCCAAAATTTGAATCTTCCTTCTTCCTAACTCCTTTTTCCCTCAACCTTTCGTGAAGTCGTGTAGAATACAATTCCTCCTAAGTATGTGTCCAATCTAGTTTGCTTTGTATCGAAGAATCACATCCAAAATGGTTCTCTTCTCACCCATTCTTCTTAGGACTTCTACATTTGTCACCCCGCCTATCTGCCAGATATTTTCAAGTCTTCTCCAGTACCACATTTCAAAGCTCTCCAAGTATTTCTTTTCCATCTGCCCATAAGTTCAAGTTTCTGCTCCATACAGCACAACACTCCAAATGTAGTATTTCATCAGTTTCTTCCTCAATTCCAAACTCAACTTTCTGGTCAGCAGTAACCTCTTCTTGTTGAAAGCTTCCTTGGCCATGACGATACTCAACTTAATTTCCTTGGTGCAGTAAGCATCCTTTCTTTGTCAGTAGACGTCCCAGAAACTTGAACTGATCTATGTTCTCCAACTCCTGGTTTCCAATTTTGATTTTCAGTAGTTCTTCATTTTTTTGAACTCATCACTTTTGACATCTCAATGTTGATCTCCATGCCCTATTTTCTACCTATCGTCACTAGCCGGTCCATCATTTCTTATAACTCTTCATTATTTTTGGCAGCAATGCTCATCACAAGACGTTGTTAGGATAATCAAGTCTCGTAGATTAAGGTCGGCAGGACATGCAGCCCGAATGGGAGAATTTAGAACCGTATCCAGGATATTGACTAGCAAACCCTATGGGAAGAGACCATTGGGAAGACCTAGACACAGATGAGATGATAACATTAGAATGGACCTGAAAGAGAAGGGTGTAAGAAGGCGAACTGGATAAAACTGGCTCAAGATAGAGGGATAGGTGGCATACTTTAGCAAGTGCGGCAATGAAATTTCAAGTTACCAATGCCATAAAGTAAGTAATATTTAGTGACTGGAAAAGTTAAAAATTGATTCTAGAAAACTTGGAGAAATTTAAAAATACAGTTTGGCTGGACACCCTATTACTTGTAGCTTAGCATATAAAATAATGGAAAATTCAGGGAATTTCAAAACTTAAGTTTATCGACCCTGATACATCGCTAGCTTTTGAATTAAAGTCTAAACTTTGACCCCGCTGGGATTTGAACCCAAGTCGCTTAAAGAAATGATTGGACATTATCTGAAGGATATGATCTAAACTGACTGGCTTGGCTGTGATAGGTCTACTTAGTGATTTTAACTTCACCCTACGCTATCCCATTCTCGTTTCAAACGAATGCAGGTACATTTCTTTGGTGAGGGAGTAGTGTAAGGGACGTTAGAAAGGGCAGTGTTTTTGCAGTTTTTATAGCACAACACTTTTTTGGCCAAAATAAATCAATTATTGCTCCAGTAGAAACATATAGTTTAATTTTCTTCACATGTTGATATCAACAGTTGTTGAATATCTGTCATGAGCGTAGCAGCATTTTATGATAAACTTTTTAAATGAAAAGAAAAAACTGTCATTAAATTCCAGAACACCCTTGACAGATATCCAACAACTGTTGAGGTAACCATGGGAAGGTAAACTCTTCTCTCGTGTTCCATACATCCCCACCTCAAATAAGTCGTAAATATTTCAAAAAGTCATTAAGGGTGCATTGGTCTAAAGGTAACTACACACCTTAGTTTGGTTGGCAGTGTATTTACTTACACAGTTTAAGGTCCCAGTTTCGATTCCTGGCAAGATATCGGTTAGAATTGAAGCCACCCCTTTAAAAGTGATGAATTAAGGCGGCTCCTCAATCGTTGTCGGGCCATCTGGCTCAAAATTCAAATGGTCTGTGTTGTTTTCTTGAAATAATGTACTTCCCTATTCTGCCTCTCACCTACAAATATGCGACAAATGGTACCACTTGATGGGAAGGTGTTTCAGGTTTCAGTTTTAAATTCATTTAGACGAATTTAATTTAACTATTGTGTAAGATGCCTCTGATATTCAAGGTCACGTAGCAAAGGATAATAGCAATGGTAGTGGAGCGTTTCAAGTATTTGAAATCTAACTTAACCTAACCTAACTTACTATTTAACGTACACTAACTAAAATTGTGACGATTTCACAGCTATCAACTTCAGTAATGAACTTGCTTGTGGGTGACCTGGTGGTCTAGGGGTAAGGTGTCAGGCTTCTGTGCTGGTGGTCAGAGGTTCAATCCTTGGTCCCGGCACAGATTTATCTTATTTCCAAACCCTTCCTTCACCTCTGACAAGACGTGTATTAATCACAACTTGTGAATGTGGGGAAAGCCAGGCCTCCACCGTGGTTCGGATTCCACGTTAAACTGTAGGTCCTCCATTTCATCTCACATTCACCCTACCATTACACATTAGCGTAAGTGCGTATAACCCGAACGGGTAGTAAGACTCGGTGCTAATAATAATAATAATAATAATAATTGCTTGCACATATCAGCTCATTTTTTTTTCGGGCTAAANCGTCTTACTACCCGTTCGGGTTACACTCTTTAAGTACTAATTACGCTAATGGATTAGGAATTGGGAAGGTTGAATTATAGGAAGTGAACCCGCATTTGTGTGGAGGGAGAGTGGGATCGGGCTAAATGGATAGTAGTGGTAACATTTGTCGCATCATAAATATTTTGAAGTCATTAGTAGACCCTTTTCAGGTAGGATGGTACGAAATGTCGCTAAAAATCGAGTGGTACGAAATGTCGCTGGTACCATTTGGTCGGGACACCCTCACATACACCCACCCTTTGTCGTGCCAATAAGAAAAAAAGGGGGGGGGAGATACTTCTTAGCTTAAGGTGAAGACGAAAGCTTGCTGCTTTAAATTTTCTGGCTCAAAAAATGGCTGTATTTGTTAAAAGAAGGCTAAATCTAAAGTAAGTTTTTCCCCAATCCTGGTCTCATAGCTGCGCAACTATGCTTGAAAAGTCGTTGAAAATGAGCTAATGTCTCATGCTCACATATTTATTTATATTAATAAATGTCAAAGTATAGGGTTGCTAAGAAAAAAGAGCACTGTTAAAATATTTCGACTTTATTTTGGCGTAGACCCTATTTTGGAATAACGCATCGTATAATTAAATATTGCGTTAGAGCTGAACGCCTGTATGGCAATTCTCTCACCGAGGCGGCACCCGAGAAACTGCTCGTCGTGTCTGCTCTATAATTAAGTCAGTCTGTAAGTTAAGAAATATCTCGTGTTAAATATCCTTAATAATAAAATAAACTTCATCAAATTAATTATCAAGTGATCCAGTTTTGGATTTAAATGACTCACTGGCGCGAATTAAGGCACAAGGGGATGCATTATTGAATGCATGTTATTTTTATTCTCCTCTCGCCTGAAGGGCTATGAACCCTGTGGACGGCCCCTCACACCCAGTTGTGCCAACTGAACAGATTATTATGTAATCCCTCTGTTGTGTGAGATTCTAAGGGAGGGGGGTGCGGCGGGTACCGCTCTTGTCACATTGTCAAAAGGAACAACCCTTGTGACGAGGGAGGGACCGTATGTGTAATTCTCTCCTCAGTATTCTTAGACGTGTTAACTAGGGGGTTAGGAGGGGGAGGGGAGGCGGAGGAAGTGTGTTTTGTTGGGTTTTTATAGATATATTATATACTCGCAAGTTCGTCACCCTCTTTTAAGACCACGAAATGTACAATTCATTCGCATTGTATCGTAGTGCCCCCGTTTTTTCACTAAATTGAATACGAACAACCCCGTGACAAGAAAAGACGGACAAGATTTTTTTTTTTTACATAAAAGATTTTTCCGCACGAAAAGAAAGCAACAACGTGTCCATTATTGAGTGGTGGGACAAGTAGTTAATAATCCTCGTGTTGGTGCCTTGGAGGTGGGGACTTATAGGACGTAAGAAAAGGTCAGTGTTTTTACACTTTTTGTATTAAAACTTTTCTCGCCCCGTCGGAGAGAAAGTATTGTAATCGTCAAAACAATCGAACTCGATATTTCGTAAATGTCGACGTTTCATGACCCACTGAAACAAAACAAAAAGTTGTTTTCGTAATGCCGTCTATCTGTATGTACCTCGGGCTAGAGCCGAAACTATTTTACGGATTGGGCTGAAACTTGGTATTTGGGGTTTTCATGGGGTCCCCCTAAGGGGTTTTTGGAATTAGATATCCAACCTTAAAATTAAGTATAGTTTACTCAAGGACAAAAAGAGAAAACATTTCTCAAAATTCGCTCTAACGATTTTGAACAAATTTTATATATAGACACTGTTTATCAATATAAATAAGATGGTAATTCTGATTTTCTCATTAAAATTAATTTGAGGATACTTGACATGAAGAAATTTTCTAATTTTCATTATTGATCCGCGACTATTTGAGATATGAGCTAGCTTGTCATTGTAAAGTTATAGTACTATTAAAGATACAAATCTTTTATTTGAAATATTTTTTATAAAAGCAATAATTTCTGAGCTGTAAGCAAATATATTATATACTTTTTAATTCAAGTCTTTGAAAATGAATTTGATTCTTATAATCTTTGGTGGACAAAGATGTTTTTCTTTTCTCAATTTTACTAGAACGGTGTTTCTAATGTCATAGAATAAGTAACAGTGTATATTATTATGATATTTGGTGTATTGTTTCTACAACAATGTAAAAACCTATTATTTCGTTTCACAAATCTTACTAGTTTTAATGCTGCAATGCTCATGCAAATTCAATAAATATTGATATGACCATGTTGGTCAAAGTTTTAGGGCCATCGCCCTAACGATCTTGGCCAGGGATGAGCCCAATAAAGTAATTAATTAATATGTTAATCCCCGCTACCCCCCTATTTATGGTATGTGTAAAACTCCTACATAAGTTTTCCAAGCTTGTGAATAGTTGTGATGTAATTTGTTCCAGTTCAATTGTCGAAAGCTCTACCCTTATGTCAGGGGTTAGGTAATCCCTTAACAGACTTCATACACCCTTCGGGATTACCAGCGCTCCCTCTTCAACCCCTATTCAAGGGTAAGTTCACACAGGGTGGTCCTACTTGCTGGCACTTTAGACAACATTCAAATATATGTTGCAGTTTTACCAACAAAAATAATGTTCATTTACCTGAAGGCAGGACGGGAAACAAAGGTAAGACAGACAAGATGAGACTAACGCCTTTACACACGTGCTCACAGGGGGGTGGATATCATTGCAGATCAAACACCATCAGCGCGACACAAAGGAAATTCAACAGCGTTTCCTTGTAAAGGATGAGGAAAAAAAATACACTCTGATAACGTTCACTTAGGGATCAACCCCTAAATTCCCAATTTTACAATTTTATTGGCAACCATTGATTTGGGTCGAGAGCGTTGAGTTGGGGATGTAGGAAAAGCGAGAAAAGGCCAGTGTGTTTTTTTGTTGTAATTTTTATACCCAAACTTTTTTTTTTTTGCTCAAAATAAATAAAATATTACTCCAGTATAAACAGAGTTTAATTTCCTTCAAATGGTGATATCAACATCTGTTGGAACCCGCTTCGGTGGTCACATGGTCCAAGGCGTCATTCTCGTGTTAGAGTAGACTGCCCAAGACGGGGTTCGATCCAGGTCGGGTGTACTGAGGGTGGTTTCCCCTAAATTATTTTTCACTCACTTTCCACGAAAATGTTGATACATTTAATCTAAATTCAACCTTCTTAAGCCTTAGCACATTAGTTTATCTAGTACATAGTGTATAACCCGAACGAGTAGTAAGACGCGGTGCTAAAAAAAAGTTCTTGAATATTTATCAAGGGTGTCCTGGAATTTAATGACAACCTGCCTCGGTGGCGTAGTTGGCTAACGCGCTGGTCGTGTTGAGCTCAAATGCCGAGGACGGGGAGATCGAAGTTCGAATCTCGGTTGGGTGAACTGGGGAGGGGTGGGGGGGGGGTTGTTCCTAAATGGTTTTCCACTCTCCCTCCACGCTAATGCAGGTTCACTTACTCTCAATTCATCCTTCTCAATTCCTAATCCACTAGCGTAATTAATACTTAAGCGTATAACCCGAACGGGTAGTAGGATGCGTTGTTAAATTATTAAAATTTAATTACAACATTTTTCTCTTCATTTAAAATGTTTGTCATCTAATGCCGTTATGCTCATGACAGATATTCAACAAATATTGTTGATATCACCGTGTGATGAAAATAAAACTCTATGTTTCTATTGGAGCAATATTTTATTTATTTTGGCCAAAATATGTTTTGCTATCAAAAAACTGCCAAAACACTTCGCGTTTCCTATATTTCCTCCTTAAATTCCTCCAACTAGATAGATATACTCTATTTTTTTTAACAAATACATTTTCAGCGTCGTTGGCCCTCCAGGGCAGTTCGCCACCCTCTTGTGAAGCCCCCCTCCCCTGCACCCGCCCCTTTCTCATCTCTTTGAATCGGCCACTGTTCATTCACACCTATATGTATGAAGTGTCTATCTATCTATATACACACACACTCACACACCTCGACATAGTCGTAACAACCAGCAGTAGCGAATATTCACAGCAATAGGGGTGGAGGGTTTGGGGAGAATGTTCTCATATTTCAACAAGTCCCCCCCCTTTCCCCCTTTGTCAGCTTGGCCTTGTTGACGCTCCGTCAACAACAAAACAACCCGCCTCCCCCTCTTCAACCCTCAGGAGCTAACTCAGCGCAGTGTAAGCCGCAAGGTAAGCGTGTACAAAATTGTATTTTATCCCTCCAACTGTTTTTTTCCCCTTAGTGCCAAGCTTGGGGTGTACGCATATGTACATTGTACACTACCTATTACGCTAATGTGTTAAGGCTAAGTAAGATTGAATTTGGAGGAAGTGTATCCACATTTACATTTACATTTAGAGGGAGATTGATTTAAAAAAAAAACACCTCAATGTACCCGACCCAGTGGCGTGTTGACAGGGTTAACAGAACCTGTTAAATTATTATTAGCACCGCGTCTTACTACCCGTTCGGGTTATACGCACTTACATCTAATGTGTAATGGTAGGGTGATTGTGAGATGAAATGGAGGACCTACAGTTTAACGTGGAATCCGAACCACGGTGGAGGTCTGGCAATCTACACATTCACAACTTGTGATTAATACACGTCTTGTCAGAGGTGAAGGAAGGGTTTGGCAATCAAATGAATATGTGCCGGGACAGAGGATTGAACACCGGACCCTCAACACCTGTTAAAACTGTACGTATGATTCACACCTACTTGCTCTCCGTTTGACTAATCATATATTGGCTCTGCTCTTCTTACAAACAGCTCATTTGGAAATGTATTTCCGTTGATATCTGGCCAATTATTGCTGTATTAAGGTACGAGGACCATTCATTATGTACAGTTTAAACCAACACTTCTTACCCTGGCGACACATCACGACACGCCATTGATCCGACTGGGGTTTGAACCCCGATCTCTCCGCCATCGGCAGTCCAATCTACTGTGATGCCTTGTAGACCATTCAGCCCACAGGTAAAACGTACCATATATATATATATATATATATATTGATAAAATTAAGAGTTTGTTTGTTATGACCATTGTTGGATATCTGCCACAGGCAGCAGGCAGAAAATTTTCAAAATTAGTAGCCTCTGTGCACGATCCTGTGCAACTCAAAGCTGGAATTTTAACATTTTGATTAGATTTATTTTGATTGATTAGAAACAGGGTCGGAAACAAAGCAAACTAAAAATATTTCTTCCAGGCAAATAGGATACTTCATATAATGGACTATAAATGCGACTATATGGTATTACAAATTAACAAGAAGAATGCAGTATCGCTGCAAATACTCTCTAAATAAAATAATGGGGAAAGGGAGGAATCCATTTATCCGGGAGACCGGGGTTTGATTCCAAGAGTCTTTACAATTAATATATTAGGGTGACCTGGTGGTCTAGGGGTAAGGTGTCGGACATCTGTGCTCGGGTCCGGGGTTCAATCCTCGGTCCCAGCACAGATTTATCTGATTACCAAACCCTTCCTTCACCTCTGACAAGACGTGTATTAATCACAACTTGTGAATGTGTGGAATGCCATGCCTCCACCGTGGTTCGGATCCCACGTTAAACTGTGGGCCCTCCATTTCATCTCACAATCACCCTACCATTATCCATTACACATTAGCGTAAGTACGTATAACCCGAAGGGGTAGTAGGACGCGGTGCTAATAGTAATAATTATTTACAATTATTATAAGCAAATTCTGCTGTATATATTTTAAAATATCCAGGGCCGTATTGGGAAAGGGGGACCGGGTTCAAACCCTTCCCCCCCCCTAAAGTATTATTATTGATACATTTTTATATTCTTGCTCAATGTCAAGGTAAGTAGTTTCTTAGAGCATTATTAAATAACACCTACACCAATTATGTTTGAAAACACTTTAGAATGCCTCAAGGGAGATTTAATATTAAAGAAAACTAAATATAATCTCCTAATCGGGATAATTCATTCCTGAGACACCGCAACTAGAACCTTATCTCAAATAAATAAATAATACATTTTCTGAGCAAGTCCCTGATATTTATCTTAGATTGAATAGTTTGTCGTTGGTAATCGCTATTGGCTAAATATGAGATTCAAATATTAATAATATAATACCTGCACCTGGGGCCGGGGGGCTTAAGGCGTTAAATACACATGTCACTTCGTAACAGTTGACGGAGTCGACTACATTTTGACCTATTCTCAACTGTTATTTATTTATTTTTTCACGCAAGAAACCACTACATCGTGTTTACATTTTGCATGGACATAACTTGGATGTCCGGTTAGCAAACAACCTAGTTAAAATCTACGCCCGCCATTATTTTTAAATAAGGCGTTTACAAATAACCACATTCAGCCTTTTTTCTCAACTACTGCTTATCATATTTTCGTTGGATCAACTTTTAAAGACCTCTAAATATAAATTACCTACTATAAAACACATCCGAAGAACGGATAGATTAGCTAGTATTTAATAAAATGAATATTTTTATTTTGTAAAAGAAATATGACCGTGTAATACTGGCCTAACGCGGTTCAACCTAATTGCTACACGTTTCTAGTGTCGAGAGTCAGACTTTCAATGGATGGG
>CABFVX010005196.1:34196-53944 GCA_902151425.1 Timema shepardi | reverse complement strand
AATTACGCGCTCGCTCGCTCGCTCGCCAGTGTGGCCACCCAGTCGCTTGCGCGCTCGCTCGCACGCTTGTCAGTCTGGCCGAACCCAGGCTTCCAACAATAGTAGTCGGTTAATGTTTTTTGTACTTATGTTTGTTTTGATTAATATTTTTGCAAAGGTTGAAATTATGGTAGGCTTAATGCTTGTGAAATTTAAGGTGTGCTAGAAATACATTTGTAATTTTCTCTACTAAGCGTTAGGCTTGTGTTTATATTTATATATCAGATTAGTGATTATTAGTGATACAATTTTTTTTAGCATATTTATTAATTTCATGTAATTAAATTATAATTTGACCTATCTTTTTCTTTAAAAAAATCACATTTAACAGCAAGGCTATCAACGGTTTATTCCAGTGGTTTCAAATGTTTTTCAAGGTTTGACACAAATTTTTGTCTTTGAGAGCATCGCGACCCCATGCTAGTCTACAAGCGCTCACCCCTAGTTTTTAAATTATTATTTTCATTGAATTCTATCCCCCATCTGGACTCTCGTCTCTCGACATTTAATTAGACTTGGAACAGGTACAATTTATAGGAAATGTATTTGCTTGGAGGAATGAGTGTAAGTCGTTTAGGAAAAGTCACCACCAGTACCATGGTCGGAATTCGAACCCTAACCTCATTACCGACAAACTAAACGAGCGTGTCGCTAAGCCCACGTACTTGATTTAATTACTATAAATTGTTTATCTAATGACTATAAGAATGCGGCTAAGATATCTCAGATAAGAATCAATGAGCCCAGTGGGTATTTTGGAAGTTATGTTAGCAGCGCCCTTGCATAAACACGAGACTGCTACAGCAATCAACTGTCAGAGTTGAGTAGGCCTAATCGAAAGCAACCTAAACAGTAGCTTGATAGTTTTTATTATTTTAACAGCTTACATTTTTATTTTAAATTTGTCCCTTCCATAGTCATTTTAGTAATGAAACAAATTAAACAAGCATTGTGACCTCACCCGAAACATGCTGCAACCTCCAGGTTGGAAACTCTTAGTTTAATTGAAGGGGTAGAGATTGGGAGGATGGTTTTAGAGGGAGCTCACCCGCATTAAGCTGGAGATAAGATGGAAACCCATCCTCACCCTTCCCCCAATGCGCCCGGTCGAAATTCTAACCTCGACCTTCCCGTCACCTGCAAATTAGTCTATTGTCCCTAAACCGCGTGACCATCAATGCGGGTAGCTTCACTGTCCACTAAAAATAACATGCGAGCCCTCATTGCTGAGACTGATGACATATTTACCTCTCAGTTTATCAAAGCACAACCCTTCTGATCTTTGAAAGACCGCCACACGTATATCCCTCATAACTGGTCAGAACCCCCCTCCCCCGCTCTCCCCCTACATTTCGGTGAAAACAATATTTAAAAGAATATCAAAACCCTTCATAAATAATCTGGGATTTAAAAACTTATGCAATTCTTCTCATTCAAATACGATTGGTGTTCGTCTGATTTTGAATGGGTGTGCATAGGCTACTCTTTTACTGAACATCTGTGGTAATCAGCAAAGAGTCTGCAATCTGTGTTCATCACTCAATGGTAAGTGGTTTAGACACTCTGCCTGTGACTAAATGGACGTAAAGCTTGGGTAAAGTGGGTGGTTCGTCGACCTTTTTAATCGTCCAATAAATTAATCTAAGAGCCTACTAATCAATCGAATGGCCGACAGGGACATTAAGATATTGGCATTTGGCTGACTTTTAAATTGAGATAACGGGCCGTTTTTGTTCTAAAGCATATTTGTAATGAAGTTTACAAAAATCCAAGACCAATGTGTTTCACCCGGTGTACCGCGTCTTGTGACGTGATACCTTTTATTTTTAAACATTATTTACAAATCAAATCTGAATTAAACGCATTTTAATGATTACATTTTTTGAAATTAGTGTAACATTTAAGTATGACCACAAGATTTACCTGATATACTTTGATGAAATGGTTGATAATATTATGATTATGGATCAATGATAGTGTCTATAAAAAAGTGTAATTATTTAACACTTTGACTTTTGGATTCGAATTTCTAATTAAATTTGGTCGGAATTTGAATCTGAAATTTAGGATTCGATTCAAATCTTTCAAATATTAAGATTTATAATTTGGAATTTAATCTAAATTTTGGTTGGATTGAAATTTAAAATATCAAAGCCTAGCAAAGGCAATTACAGTATTTGATAGTAAAATCACGTCCGCTCTAGTGATAAAAAAAACTCTATATATATTAATGTTCCGCGAGATTTTCTCGATTATTTTCTCTGGCCGTTGGGCAAAGGGTAGAATCCAATTTTGATGGGAGACTACTTTCACGTATTCATACGTAAAGTCATGTGATTTGCAGCTGTCATTAAAAATAACACTAATGAAATAGTAAAATGTTATTAATGTTGACCTGAAAAAAGTTTATATTTTCTAAAATGCCCTTCCCAATGAAAATTGGACTGTATCACTGAATTGAACAGTGGACCGAGGTCAAGAGGTCGTAGACTCGTTCAGTGGCCATCACATATCGGAATCCCCACGGCCTCTTTACTGTTTTTTTTATGATTTCTTTTGTTGCACCATGAAAGGAGATACATTTGAAAAACAAATAAATCATAAAAGTCATGAGTGTGTTACGTCCTGTAGAAAGGCATTCCAAGCCGTGTGTCACGCATAAACATATTTCTTTACGCCTATGTACAACGTGCGCTTTCTAAACACATGATTAGATTTCGACTTACTAACTAAACATCACCGACTTTACCTTAAACTATAAGTGAAGGATGACTCTGAACACGGGACGATTCCTGGATAACTCGGTGGTGAAGCACTAACCCGGTAAATCGAAGGTCTTTGGCTCAATTCCCTTGTCTAGGTGTTATAAATAACTATATTTAATTAAATTAAAAGATTTGACTAGAAACAGTTATATCGGTAACTAAAGTTATTTTCCACCTTTTTAACTAGATCCAAGAGATTATATTTATTTAATCACTCTACCAAGAATGTTTCTATTGCAAGGTTAGTTGCTCGGAAATTGTAGTTTCCTTTGATCCTACAAGCAGAGGTTCGATTCTGACCGACCACTGGGGAGTAGTTTCTTAACTTCCAAAATATTCCAATATATTTTTTTTTTATAATTCACCCCCATCCCTTCTCCTAAGACTATAGATTTTTAAGTCGGCGATTGGCAGTTTCGAAAATAGATCACGTGTCATAATCTAAGTAGTATTTGACAAAAAAAAGTATTGGATCAGTGCTACCACGCCTTGCATTTACTTTGAGCAGTTAATCCGGATCTTAAATCCCGGTTGATTGTGCCGTGTATATATTTACACTATGGTGTGATTTTGTATCCTTTCGTATCCTTACCCTTGAGATATTGGTCCACGCAAATGCGAGTATATTTTCTTTAACTCATGCTTTCCACCTCCCTATCCTTTTATCGCAATTTAAATGCGTACAGCATGGACGAGTTGCAAGAAGCGGCGAAAAAAAAAGTTGAGGTACGGATATCTCGAACCTGTATTAAGACGCGTAACACTAAAAATAATAACATAAAGATTAACTGTTTTAACATAATAAACCCACATACACATTATTAAACATTTGTAGGCAGTACATGAGATCGAACCAGGGACTACTAGACTTGTAGTTGGTATACCTAATCGCTAAGTCATTAATATGGTAGGTATATATACTCTATTGTACTTGCAAAGGAAGCTGTGTGAGTTTTATTTATTTATCTCAACAATTATTGGGAAAGTCCTGTTTTTTTTAATGGGTCTTGCTTGCAACCCAGAAGATCACACCTTGGGACGACGTCCCGCCGGCGGGTCGATATGACAAGTCCCCTCGATGGGCGACAGCGGCGCGTACACACACTACTCCACGCGCGTCAGCACATGGCACGTATCGATTAAATTATATCTTCGGTTCAACTCCAATTATAACCTTTCTCTGGTGAGAAAAAGGTCCTTAAATTAGAAATGGGTCCTCGAAGCCTTAAGGAAATTTGAGATTCAAGGATTCGAGACTCAATTCTTTAAAGATTTTGTTTTCACTTTTTCAAATGAAATTTATTTTAGAGTTCTAATACAGCTTATTGGTGGTTCTGAACCAATTATAATTATAGGATAGACTTAACCAGACCCCAGACCAGTAATTTAACACTTAACGGAATGTATGAATGTTATAATGAATGGATTGTAAGAAAGAATGTTAATTTTTTTTTCTATTTTCTATCACTCTCTTATATTTCCTCTTATGTTTATAATCTTTTCCAAGATTCGGATTCGAAGGTAAATTGGATATTTGGATTCGTACAATTGTGGCTTCGACCCAACTCTAGTCATTATATTTTCCTGTGTGTTTGACGTTCTTTGAATAATTAATAATTCGAGTTGGGTTTACCTATTCTTTCTTTCTCCGCCGCATTTTATTACCCTTAAGGGTTGTACGGATATATAATAATTACGCTAGTATGGTAGCGTTAAGTAAGATATAATTTATAGGGGTTGTATGTACCCTTTTTTAAATGAAGGTAAAGTGATAAATTATTCAGGGAAAAGCCTTCTCAGTACACTTAGCCCGGTTTCATAACACAGTCTGCCTGTCACTGTCAAATCAGAACAAATGAGCTTGATGGCAAGACCGTTTTCTCACATGAGTGGGTTTGACGTTTTAAATGTTGTGATAAAAGTCTATGATTCCTCACACCTTTACGGATGCGCCGTAATTTTGAATCATTTCGAAAACGTGATCGGCTTATTGAAAAGTTTAGTCCTCTGTTTTTCACTTTGTACGTTCAACACAAGGTTTAGATTCGGCCTAAAGATATATCCATAATGGAGGCCGTGCGGGCTAAGACATTAGACTCGCATATTCTTAAATTAGTCACCGTTAACAAGAATGTCAGAACTCGAATTCCGGCTGTGTGTGCTGAGATTGATTTCCTCGTCCTTTCTCCATACTAATACGGGTGTAGGTTACTTCTTAAGTTATCCTCCTGATCCCTTAGGTTAAATCACTTATAACCGCTGTGCTAAACGTAGGCCTACAATAAAACATGTTCTAATACAACTGATATTTTAATGTGGTTTGTTTTCCTGAGTGTACCCAGGAGGAAGTGCACTAGCGTTCCAATAGAGAGAATGGTACTACTTTATTGAAAATAACAATATGAAAAACACCCACAAAGCACCTGACAGGGATTTGAAACAAACTCAAATTTTGACCTCCTAGTCCAGAGTCAGGAAGTTTAACCATTATAGCAAAACAGGGGAAGGGGAAGATTGGAGTTATTTTAATCATGAACTCCCCAAATAGTTTTTTTTGGGTCAATCATACGCCCTATTACAACCCTCCTTTATTAAGGTCAACATTTTATTAGAACAAAGGGAACAGGCGTACATGGCAAACATAGATTCCCATGTTTTTTTTTACCGCGCTTTAATTTTTTAAAAACCCGGGGTATTTAACGTGCGCTCACTGAACCGATTGATAATAATTATCAGCACACGAATAAAAGAGACAACCTCCGGTTTCCCAGCCAATAATAGATGTTATTTAATATCGAACACGGTACTTCTAACGCTGTAGGAAAACGCACTACCAACTAAACCACGGTGTCGATAATACCACGAAGAGACGAGGTACAGGTTACCCTACCCTTTCATTTAAAATCCGTTTCGTTAAAAAGTTATTCCGATGCCTCCTGAGCTATGACAGCATTTTTGGTCATTTTAGTTGCAAGCTGTCACGGACATTTTTAAATGCTTCCTGTCTTCACTTGTAAGGCCAGTTATTCTGCAGTCGAGTATTTTATTTATTCTCATCATATTAAGGTCAAACCTTGTGTGACCTATGACGTAATTATTTCTTCAGCGACTTCCGGTCTATCTGGTTGAAATAATATTCTTTGATCCGCGACTTTCTTATTACAGTATATTTAATTCCGTTTTTCTTCCATCTCGTCTAAAATACATTCAGCTTTTAAACATGTATTTTGTGATTGCGGGGAAGTATATTATATTCATAGTAAGTTCAACTTGAATTTAAACGTTATATTAAATTGCTGACATTGTTACACTTTCTTTTTATCTTCATATAAAATATAATATATAACATAACTTTGTCAACAACTACTGTTAATAATCGCGTGATGTGCTTGATTCGTTGATTTATTCCTCTTTTTAAAGTGTGAGTCGTCCTTTTACGCGCCCGGGGTATCCCCAAAGCTATACATACTTTTTTTAATACACCGCGTCTTACTTTAATATGTTCAGGCTGTACGCATATTTAATAACTACGCTGATGAGTTAGAGATGAGGAAGGTTGAATCTAGAGAAACTGGATCCGCATTTGCATGGATTCAAAGTGGAAAACTACCCTCAGTACACCCGACCGGAATTCGAATCCCAATCTACCTGTCACGGGCAGTCTAATCTTTAACGAAAGTGATGTCTTAGATCATGCAGTCACCGAAGTAGCTCATAATTATATTAATGGGGTGAAGAATAGGAAGGTATAATTTAATGAAAATTCTCACATTTTTATGGAGGGAATGTTGAAGAGCATTTATGATAAACCACCCTAATACATCCGGCCGAGATTCGTTCTCAGACCTCCCTATCACCGGCAAACCAGACAGTACGAGACTGGTGCTCAACGGTGTCGGGTTCTTGATTTATGATATATTTTTTATTTGAATATGGGGTACTTTATAACACGCTGTGACGGAAGAAGGAATATTATTTTTTACAAACTAGCCGTTTCTTTGAAAACATAGGAATAATGGGGGACAAAAAAAATCTACTAATTCTTTAGTAGTAACATAGAGTTTAATTTTCTTCATATGGTAACTTCAAAAGTTCTTGAATATCTGTCAAGGGCGTCTTAAAATTTAATGACTACTTTTTCTTTTTTCTCTAAATTTTAAAATTTTGTCATATAATGCTCATGAAAGATAATCAAGAACGGCTAAGGGGTCATACATGTATTACGTAACGCACTAGAAAGGGGGAGGGGCCCACCGTAGAGTTACGCTGCGTGACATGGGGGAGAGGGTTTAGGCTAGCGTAACTTAACGAAGTTTTAGTTTATAAAACAAATGATAAAAATAATAAAAATAATTTAATTTATCAAATTAAATTCAATAAAATAGGTAGGCTACTAAAAAGTGTTCCATTCAATTTTTAATTAGTAATTCGTTTATTTTCAGGAGTACTAAACTATTTTTCATATTCAATTCCAAATATGCGATCAATCATATGACACTGTCATGTCCTTTTTATGTTGATGTGCATCAATAAAACTACAATCGACAGGTTGTATGCCACATTTTACCGCTCTTTAGGGTTCACTGATCGAATACATAATAAATACAAATAAAACTATTTGACTAGAAATTGCATACTTTATTTGAAATCCTTTATTTTAAACTTATAAGATCCGACGTGAAAATAACTACTCTACTAAAAAAAGACAGCCCATTCGAAAATAACATTGAGGAAAAGGTTATGTTTTTATAGTTGAAACTGGAAGCGTTACGTAACTTGAGGTGAGGAGTTGGGTTGCCAAAGCGTTACTGAGCGTGACATGGGTTGGCCGGGGGGTCGGGGGGGGGGCAAAAAAGGCCTAAAATTGCGTTACGCATTACATGTATAACCCCTAATATCATCATGTGAAGAAAATTAAAGGCACTTTCCCGGCAGAAGAAGTGCTATATTTTCTCATATCCTAACCTGTTAGTTTGGCGGTAGGCAGCTGACACTATTCAAGTATGTATCCCACACATTTATCTTCATCCCAGCCTACATCTCACCACCACCATGTATGGCCCTCTGTAACGGGACTAATCAAGCTCCACCCTGTCTCTCAGTTGGACTCCATGGCCGTCTTGTAACCCACGTGCCCCCCTTCAAAGGCTCGTTCCTTACAAATAAAATAGCCCTAGACTTTCCTGTTACAAGGATATGAAAGCGTGACCCTGCATTTCAGAGCCAGGGGTCAACCTCGACTCCATAAAAAAACGTTTTCACATTCAAACAACAATTAAATGAGCTGTCCCTAAATGTAAAGCGGCAGCTCGTCTTCGTATCTGATGAGGAAGATAGGTTGTTAATATAGTGTTCCATTGTTCGATTATACTTAGATACTGCTAAGATATTTATTATTTTATTCAGACTCATTCTGCTATCACTTTTGTCTACTGAACGAGGAACGCCAAGATCGATTCCAGGTAAAGCTGAAAATTTATTGTATATATATTTTCGATCGAGGGGACTGTATGTATCTTGTCTGTTCTATTATTAGGTTAGTTGATAAGTCGTGTGCTGATATACTATTATGGTTCAGAAAGTGCACGTTAAATATCCTGAATGAAAACATCTAGCATCTAGTAATCAAATTAGTATAGTTCTTGAAATATGTGTATTTTATTAGACGTATTCTCTTGGGTTAAGTTAGTTTTAAAGTCACTTTTCAAACATGTGATTTTATTATAATATAAAATGTACGCTAAATACCACATTTAAAAACTTTACCAAAATCCATCATTGCCTGGCCCGAGTTATCCGTTATCCATGATTACAGGGATACACTCCTGGGAAACTGGAAAAAACCCTGAAAAAGCCACTGGAATCGTCAAAACTTTGCAATAGTTTTTTTTAATACGACGTATAAGACCATATAGCCCGGATTAAACTAGTAATTTTATCTGCGATTCATAAGATTTTGTGAAGAGCACCTACATATTGTCTTTAATAACTCTTGGCTCAATATTATAATATAAAACCATTAATATAACAACATTCATAGCTCTGTTTATAAAATATTGTGAAAGTGCATTTTTTTTGGTGTGGGAAATATGAAAAAGTCAAACTTTAATTTTTCAAATGGGACATTAATTTTTTTAGTACCGCGTTTTACTACCATTTCGAATAATACGCTCATGTAGCCTTCTAATTACACTAGTGAGCTATGGATTAGGAAGGTTTAATTGAGAGGAAGTGCACCCGCATTCGCGTGGAGGGACGGTGTAAAACAATTTAAGAAAAGCCACTCTCAATTCAGCTAACCGGGATCAGACCCCGATCCCCCGGTCTTTGGCAGTATATTCTAACATGAAAGTAGCACGTTATATCACGTGATCACTGAAGCGGGTACTTAAATATTGATAGTTTTATAAAATATAAGGTAAGTCTTTATCAACCTGGACTGACGTAAAGTAAAATAGTAGTCTGAAAGACTGACCTCAACACGAGGTAAAAAACGAATGATTTTATATTAAATGTACCAGCATTTAAAACAATCTCTAGTTAACGAAGCTTTTTTTTTTAAATTAACTTTTAGATGGTGTCACTAGATGCTCATGCATTTGAACTGTATTTCGTTATAACTTTCTTCTCCTCACCTTCTTATGGTCTTTTAAAACGGTAGTTAAGGTTCAACTTTGGAGTCTTTTTTGAGTTTTATGCGAAGATATTAGAAGGTAGCTCTGGTGTCGTTAGATTTGTGACGCACATACCGATGGCGATTCTTTTCTTGGATCTAAACCATGTTTTACCACAGTAATATGACGAGCGTATTCAATCTATATTAATATTGTTTAATTTACGCCTTTTAACGGTTTAATCTTGGGATAAGGATAAAAATGTTCGTTAAAAGAAATTTACTCCATCAGTTTGGAAAGGGTATGAGAAAGCCACAGTAATAAATCAGACATTTAAAAAATATCCCAGTGGATTGTACCTTGGCCTCTACCCTTACCATCGTTCCATTTCTTGCCAGGCTGATGCCTGCCTTAGACAGCGTGTTCACTGGTGTGGGCCGAATTGATACCAAGTATCCAATCTGTAAAAAAAACACTTTTGGCATTTTAAGATGCTCAGGAGCATTCTTAATTGTATAACATGTTTATATAATAGGTCTTATTACCCGAATCGGTGGGTACGTGGTCTAAAAGTTAGACTAATATATATTCTATGGCTGGGAAGTTTTATGTTTAAGTCCTAGTCGGGTGCACTAGGGGTGGTTTTGACTAATTAGTTTTTCCATTACGGATAGCCCAGGTGGGTAGTAAGACATGGCGGTGGAGAATAAAAGACAATATGCGATAGTATTTTTTATATTTATGACTATTAAAGTCTTCATAAAATGTCTCATTCCGAATACAGATTCGAAGTTATAATTTGTACGACCATAAACCCCTTCTTAGATTCTTTAATTTATTTATTCGAACACAAATATGTTAAATATGAATTGAAAATGTAGCCTTTCCCCCCATTATTATTCCGTTTTAATTTCACTCGCGTGATGTAATCACGCGTCTCACATTTATTTGAATGTTTTTGGTTTGTTTTTTATTCTGTAACGCTCATGAGTATGTATGGGTTGCGTTGATTGAAAACTGCATTTAGACGCGATTTTTAATAGTAAGAGTGTATTTCTTCCTTGATTTATAAAGAATTTGCTTTAAAAAACGTTGCTACGATATATTCTCAATTTTGAAACGGTTCTTTATATCTGTCACATTCTTTTGTCTGAAACATGTGATGAATATGTTAGTAGATACGTTATTATTATTATTAATCTCAACTTGAATGAGCTTAACATTCACTTATGAGCATTATTTTAATAGTGACGTCTTATTAGATTGATTCATTACTAAAACCCGCATCAATGGACACGCGGATTAAATGTCAGGTGCTTCTAGTCTTTATTGCCGCTGATGGATTGTTAGAAAATAAATTGAATGTACTGAGAGTGGTTTTTTCCCCTTAAACTGTTTCCTATTTCTCTCCACTCAAATGCAACTACATCCCTCCTAAATTATATTCTATTGGTATGAATGTGCTTAGTCCAGATGGCTAATAAGACACGGCGGAAAAGATGCAGCCACAAAAAAAAACACGTGCATTTTAAACAGTGCTATAACAGCACATTTTCTTTAAATTTTGCATTGTCGGGCACGCAGACTAAACGTTAGGCTCGTCTAGTCTTGTTTGACGGTGATGTGAAGGTAGGAAGGAATCTGAGTGCCATCGGAGTGTACTGAAGATGGTCCTCCCCTAAATGGTTTCCAGCTTTTTCTCCGCACAGGTTTGGCCACAGTTCCTCTAAAATTCTACGTTCCTCATTCGTACCACATTAGTGTAAATAAATGTGTACAACCGTGACAAGTATACCTGAATACGAGAACGTACACGAACTCAATATTTTGACAGGCATAGTTTATTTTAATAGGATGAACGATGCCATGTCTTACTACCCACCTGGGCTAGCCGTATTGGAAATGGATATGACTAATTAGTTTTCCCAATACGACACGATGTATTTCCACGATGCGTGGCTACGCGGTAAAACAATGATCACAAGTAAAAAATAAGCCTACAGAAACCACTTGTTAGTTTTAAAAATAAAATAAAATTAAGAACAGGTACCCTTCGTCTGCTTTGTAAGGTAGCAAACTTACCTTCCATAGTTCCACTATGGTCTAGCCTCCAAAATAGGACGTCAAGGTAAGACTTCTACCTTTCAGGCTGAACGGTGTGTACATTATGATTATAAAACTATTTTTTATCGTGCAATTTTTCTATATATAATATTTAGCACCGCGTCTTACTACCCGTTCGGGTTATACGCTTTAAGTACTAATTACTCTAATGGATTAGGAATTGGGAAGGTTGAAGCAGAGGAAGTGAACCCGCATTTGCGTGGATGGAGAGTGGAAAACCATTTAGGAAAAACCACCCCCAGTTCACCCGACCGAGATTTGAACCTCGATCTCCCCGTCCTAAGCAGTCGAGCTCAACACGACAAGCGCGTTAGCCAACTTCGCCACCGAGGCGGGTTTCTATATATAAAAGCGAAAGCACTCATTCACTCACTTATCACTAATTCTCACATTTCCCACGAAGCTAAAGGGCTGAAATTTAGCACAGCTATTCCTTATAAGCTAATTAGGAAAAGTAAAGATGTTTCATTCCGATGTTTTGTGATTAAGGGGGTGAAATCGGGGTAGCTACCCTAATCAACAATATTGCTATATTGCTAATAATGCCTTCGAAAAAATAAAGCAATCATTTCTAACCCCGTAGATGCTTCTCAGGGGTGGAATAAAATGAACTCAGACAATTAATTAAATTATGTAATTATGTTTTAATATGCAACTCCAAGAGACAGTAGGAGTCTGTAGTTTATATTTTGCTGAATTTTGTGGGGTTTGTAGTGTCTGTGTGAGTGATAGGGCTCGGCTCGGGGTGGAGGTAGGTGGTGGGGTGTGGGGGAGGGGGGACCCATCCAGCCGCGCTCAGCTGATAACGCGGCCATTTGCTCAGACGCCGTCGCTTGGTTCACGTACAAGCCTGTGACTCGTCGTTTACTTAAAGTTCAACGGCATTATTTAGAGCTGTGAAATCGGGGTAGCGCTAAGAACCATGCCATTAAGGTTCAAACAAATATTCCTCATTTTTATCCAAAGTTAAATAACACAATATCCCGTGCGAAGAACGTGCATTCAGCTAGTTTAAAAATATATTTTAAGTACTTTTACACTTACAAACATGCACGCATTTAATTTTTTTTATACTATTTTATTCTGTATAGTTCGAGTTTTCGATAGTTTAAAATGGGCCCGGTCCCGTTTAACTCGAACTATAAGGGGACTACTATAGTACAGTGGATTGATTTAAAGCATCCACGCCTGGGATTAAACCAGACTCCCTTAAGTTGCGGCCGAAGGGAGCGAAAATATTTTTACAGTTTTTATAGAATGGAAATTGTTTGGCCAACATAAATAAAAAAAATTCTCCAGTAACAACACAGAGTTTAGTTTTCTCTGCACGTGCTAATATCAACAGATCTTGAATATATGTCAAGGGTGTCCTGGAATTTTGTCAAAACCTCTGCTTTTTATTTTTAAAAAATTGACAAAATTCTAAGATACCCTTGACAGATATTCAAGATCTGTTGATATCAGCATGTGCAGAAGACTAAACTCTATATTGCCACTGGAGAAATGTTTGATTTATTTTGACCGAAAAAATGTAATGCTATAAAAACTGTAAAATTACTCGCGCTCCCTTCTGCCGCACCTTATCCTCTAGTCGTCAATTCCTCTAACCTCTTGAGCTATGAGATGGGAAATAGTTATAATTAGTTACTATACACTATTTTTAAAGAACGTATCTTACAATGAACGATGGCTTCATTTAAATACACATTTCGTGGGGTCACGCAGATTCCACACGCCCGGCGGGAGGTCGGACGTTCAAGGTCGGTGCACTCGATTATCCCTCATTGCTCGTTGGAACTGGTTGAATTAGACGCCCAGACAGTTTCCCAGTGGTTTAATAACCTAGAGCTGGGTTAGCGAACCCTCTGAAAAGCGTATGCCCAACATATTATTATTATTAGTACCGCGTCTACTACCCGTTCGGCCCAACATGTTATTAGTTTTCGGAGGAATTCTTTTGCGTGCCCACATGAATTTTGATTAGTAAAATGGCGTCGTTCATCACTATATTTTTTCTAAGCACTGCGTCTTATTACCCATTTGGGTTATACACCTATGTACTAATTACATTACCGTAATGTGTTGGGGATTAGGAAGGTTTAATTTATAGTAAACGCACCCGCATTTGCGTGGAGGGAAAGTGAAAAATCGTTTAAGGAAAACCACCCTCAGTACACCCGCCGGGATCGAACCCCGATGTTCCTGTATTTAGCAGTTTAATATAATGTGAGATTAGTACCGTGTGGCCACCGGAGTGGGTTATTATTATTATTATTATTATTGCTTTAACTGTACGATAATTAGGAATTGGGAAGGTTGAATTTAGAGGAAGTGAACCCGCATTTGCGTAGAGAGTGGAAAACCATTTAGGGAAAACCACCCCAGATCACCCAATTGAGATTCGAACCTCAATCTCCCCGTCCTCAGTAGTCTAGCTAAACACGAAACTAGCGTGGTGGCTGGTTATATTATAGTTATAGTGTTATTGACGCAGGGAAAATAAAGTTGAAAGTACATTAGAAAACTTTTGTTAGCAATAATTCTGAATTGCTATGAATAAGAATTTTTGAGGGATCACATGCTACACAAAATCAAAATTAAGGACATTTTGAATACCATAAAGGAATAATAATCATGTTGTTGTTTCTTAATTCTACTTGGCTGGGCAAACTACTTTGGACTGCCATCAATTCAACGTGGCAAGAAAATCTTCTCGCGTGCCATAGGTTCGCCAGCCTTGACGTAAAACGACTCTTACTTTCTACGAACCTTGAGCTATGGTTGAAAGGGAAACACCACAATCTGGCCGAACAAATTATAAAAGGAATAATGTATTTGTCCGCCACAATAGCCGAGACGGGTATGTGTCTGCATACTGATCCAAAGGTACCGGTTTTGATGACAGGTATAGCTGGAAATGCATCGTAATAAAATTAGATTTGGTATTTCACTGCCAAGTGACGAATTAACTGTCAAGGATTTGGTTTCTAAGTTGATTATGATAGTCTAATGACTAACGCAATGACACTAAGGCCCGTGGATCACTCGTAGGGCCTTATATAACGTATAATCGAGATTCGAAAGTCAGCCAATCTCCCATCTGACCTAAACAGTTTGTTATTCGATTCGTATACGGGGAAATTGGTTGAATCCCGAAACTTAACTATAAATACGATCTTAAACAGGCCTACATGTATATTTGGTCACGTGCTAATGGTACTGCTGATGAAAAAAGATGGGGTTAGTTTTTTTTAAAGTTTGATGTTAAATGCTATAGTATTATTAACGGCTTATTTCAAGGGCCAGGGATTTTTGTAATGATTTATAGGTGTGGCCACACTAACGTGGATAAAGGATGGTAAAACCAATGTTAAACCACGTGGGAGAAACCATTCCAAGTGCACCCGGCCTAAATTCGACCCTGTCCTCACCATCACCGGCGAGCCTGGCCTCTTAAACCATCGATGCAAGTGAGGGTAGAATTTGGAAAAAGTGTGGTCTCATTTGTGGAAACAAACGTTCTAGCAAATCTGGCTCGATTTTAGTAAATTCCGTCCTGTTTGCATTTTTTTAAATGTTAATTCCATGATTTTCATTGCATCATTGTGAGCTCTTATGTAAATTCCGTCCCGTCATTATTAGGATGATATGCAAATTGCGTCTCTCCTTAGTCCTCCCTTAGATAAATTATAATTAACACGATAAATTATAGAAAATTAAATATAATAATGTAAAGAATTTATTATATTTCAACAAGGCCCGATTTTTTTGACTCAAGTATAAATGTTAAACCTAAATTAAATGATAATTTGAATAACTTAGTACAAACACCATCCTTTGTTTTGTTTGTAAAATTATTTTATAATGGTTTGATTCTTCGTCATGATTTGTTTATATGAACTTCAATATCTTGAAAGGAAAAAGATTCCAAACGAACTTACATATTTAGTTTCAAATACATATTTAAGTTCTGAGAAAGTCACACATGTAAAAATGTGCATGACACATCTTTGACAAAATCAAACATTGATATTTCTCAACAATTATTATACTCAGTTATTCTATCAGTGAGGAATTTTTCTATTTTAATTTTTGCCTTCAATTATTTTTTATGGGTTGCCTTTGATAATGACGAGTCGGAATTTACACAATAGCTTGAGGTGATAAAATCTTAAAAGATGGAATTTACGTCAACCTAACTGGATGGGACTAGAAAAACAACCTTCCCATCACCAAAAACTATACATATACCCTTGTCTGCATACGTAACGTTGCGGGGTATAATCGGTTAATTCATAAAGGTAACATTAAATATATCATTGCAATAAATTAACTGCGTCTTATCTTGGATTGTTTCAAGGGTAAGTAGAGCTGGTCAACACTGTACCAGGTGACCAGGTGGTCTATGGGTATGGTGTCAGACTTCTGTGCTGGCGGCCAGGGTTCAATCCTCGGTCCCGGCATAGATTTATCTGATTACCAAACCCTTCGTTCACCTCTGACAAGACATCTTGTGAATGTGGGGAATGTCAGGCCTCCACCGTGGCTCGGATCCCACGTTAAACTGTAGGTCCTCCATTTCATCTTCACAATCACCCTACCATTACACATTAGCGTAAGTGCGTATAACCCGAACGGGAAGTAAGACGTGGTGCTAATAATAATAATAATACACTGTACCAATCATATTTTTACGCCCGCTTACTACTTATTTGACAAGCTACAACCCACCTTGGTGGCATAGTTAGCTGACGTGCTAGTTTAGTGTTGAGCTAGACTGTCAAGGACGTGAAGATCGAGGTTCGAACCTCGGTCGGGTGAACTAGGGGTAGTTTTCCCCTAAATAGTCTTACACTCTCCCTCCACGCAAATGCGCTTTCACTTCCTCTAAATTCAACCTTCCCAATTCCTAATCCATTAGCGTAATTGGCACTTAGGCGTATAACCCGAAGTAGGTGGCCTGGTGGTCTAGGAGTAAGGTGTCAAACTTCTGTGCTGGGGGTCCGGGGTTCTATCCTCGGTCCCGGCACAGATTTCTCTAATTACCAAACCCTTCCTTAACCTCTGACAAGACGTGTATTAATCACAACTTGTGAATGTGGGGAATGCCAGGCCTCCACCGTGGTTCGGATTCTACGTTAAACTGTAGGTCCTTCATTTCATCTCACTATCACCTTACCATTACACATTAGCGTAAGTGCGTATAGCCCAAACGGGTGGTAAGACGCGGTGGTAATAATAATAGTAATATAACCCGCACAGTTAGTAAGACGCGGTGCTAAATTATATTAAATTTTTAACGGGCCTACTGGGCGATATGAACAATTCACAAGGACAGTTTCAATTAACTTAACTTACCCGGGCAACACGCCACGGAGTTCTGATCACGCTGATAACTTTCTAAACACACACTCGCATCGAACCTTTTCGACTTTTCGGTTCTTGAACCCGTCCTGTGCATCAACGTACACTCCATTTACCCCGAAAGATATCATTTTTACCTTGACGGATAACACTATGACGCAGCGAATCACACTGTAATCGGCCAATGTAAGACTGCCACCACCTTTCAGGGTACACCGTTAAAAAAAAATCACCCTGGATGTAAGTTAAAGAGGAAAGGTACGAACCACTTCGTAAACTCAGATCTGGCGTGAAACGAACGATCACTTGCAGTGACAAGATCGACACAAAACACACATACATACGAGAGAAAGGTCGTAAATACATTACGAGAACAGGGAAGGGGCTGGATGAAGGCTTTCGAGAAACGACGCAGAAAATAGAAATAGAATAGAGAGAGAAAAATATCTGAGAAATGGCGACCCACTGATCTAAAGGAGGGCGGATAAAATATTGAGCGGGGTTAGACCGTCACGCGGAATGGAGATAGCTCAAGCTCTGACCATCTTAGGGAATAGCGCGCTGAATAGTTTTGATACACGAGGATTCAATTTAATTAAGAAGAAAGCTTTCCCTCACCTCACTTCCACCTTTTAGATACGACTTGTTCTTTCTTCCCATTTGTATTTACTTTAAAATCCACATCCGAAGCGGTGGACACATAATCTAAGGCGTCAATCTTATGATGTATTGGCTCGCCGTTGACGTGTGTGTAGGGTAAAGGCTCAAATCTCGTTTAGTTGCATTTGGGGAAGCTTTTTTTTTACATATCACCTATCACTGAAGTTTTACCAACTCTTTTATATGTTAATGTGGGTTCATTTTATCAAATTACCTCCTTTATAATTATGTCATGGATTTAACCACTAAATAAAACTTGTGTTAAAATGTGTAAAATGAAAGGATTTTCCACTCGCCCTCCACTGAAATGCAGGTATGATTCCTCTAAATTCAACCTTTCTCGACCCTAACGCATTAGGGTAATTAGTATATAGGCTTATAACCCTGACGGGTAGTAAGACGCGGTGCTAAGTAAAACTTATTCTTCAAATCAAAGTATTTATTTTGGAAACAAAAACGCCTACATAAGAACGATAATTAATAGTTGGGAGATATTTTTGTCACATAAGTAATAAAACAAATGCAGGGCTGTCAATCTGTCTCATATTGGAGATTTTTATTTGTAAAGTGTGAAAGGAGCCACTGATTTATATTGGAATAAAGTTTTACCTACACAGAAAAATCACCTTACAAATTAGGACTCTTTATATTTGACAGTTTTTTCCCTCCCTCCGCGTCTTAAAATACCGTCCTTCTGGGCTATACTCATTTAATAACACTAACGGAATAGTACTAAGGAAGGTAGAATTTGATTAAATGGATATACCCGATTTTGCTTGGTGGGAGAATAGAAAACGATATAAAATATAAACACCCCTAATATACGCGTCCTGGTTTCGAACCTCGACCTAACCCCTCGCCCCCGCCGCCGTCCCCCCTTCTGGCAAACTAGAGTAGATAAGCTTTACATATAGTACGCGTAATCACCGATTAACTTGGCTAATATCACACGCTGATGGTAAAACTTACATGTAAATAAGTACGAGTATAGGGCCTACTTAAGGCGACCGCCTCGGTTATTGAGAACGTATCAATCGCTGTCAGGGCACATGGCTTAAAATACAATGGTCAATGTCGTTTTCTAGAACTACTTATCTATTCTGTCCAAGCTTATACTCCCTTTTTACCTTCACCAACAATAGCCCTTTATCACGTCAATAAGAAAGAAGGGAAAGAAAACTACGAAACTTCTTATCTCAAGATAAAGAGGAAATAACAATTCTAGTTCTCAAATATCTTAAACTTTCTGTTGTGAGGTTATCAGTAAATTAATAGATTTGTTAAAGGAAGGCTAAATATAGAGTCCTTTTTTTTATCAATCCTAATCTCGAAGCTACGCTAATATGCTTAAAAAGTAGTTGAAAAGAGCTGATGCCACATTTTCACATTCTTATTTCTATTAATAAAACTCAAACTATAGGTTTGCTAAGCAAAAAGAGCCTTGTTGAAATCTTTAGACTTTATTTTGACGTGGACCATATTTTTAAATAACGCATCGTAGAATTAAATATTGCATTAGAGCTAAACGTCTGCGCGGCAATTTGTCGCTTGCCGAGACGGCCCCCTTAATATCGCTGCTATCTTACAACGTGATCCAATTTTCTTTTATTTTTTGGACTTTCGTGTCTTATTACTTGTCGAGTCTAACCGCAAACTTACACTAATTATGAGGAAGGTAGAATGTAGAACAAGTGTACCCGCATTTCTGTTACTAGAGATATATTGTGCGAGAAATCACTAGGGGCAAACACACAAAACTAGAATGACACTTTAATCCGCGTGTTCCCCGGTGTGGAGTTTGAAACCCGGTTGGGTGTATTGAGGGTGAAATTTTACTAAAATGTTTCCCACTCTCCCTCCACGAAAACTCGGATACATTTGATCTAAAATGTTTATTTCCTCGGCCCAACCCCATTAGTGTAATATATTGTAACGTGGGGGCGCACGTTACCTGGGAGGGTCACAGGCCGTTCACACGTGGACGTGTGAACCACGAGTTCTTTTAGAGATATTGGGGTATGCTGCCGACCAAACACGAATGAAAATGCCCGCGGAATATTCAAAGTTTTAATTATTAAAATTATCACTATGTACACACACCGATTAACTGTACATATAAACTAATTACAACTAAACAAGTCATAAAATAAAATAAAAAGAGTCTTAATCAAGTCTGTAAATT
>CABFVX010005196.1:15113-33278 GCA_902151425.1 Timema shepardi | reverse complement strand
GTGACCTGGTGGTCTAGGGGTAAGGTGTCAGACTTCTATGCTGGCGGCCGGGGTTCAATCCTCGGTCCCGGCACAGATTAATCTGATTACCAAACCCTTCCTTCACCTCTGACAAGACGTGTATTAATGACATCTTGTGAATGTGGGGAATGCCAGGCCTCCACCGTGGTTCGGATTCCACGTTAAACTGTAGGTCCTTCATTTCATCTCACATTCACCCTATCATTGACCATTAGCGTAAGTGCGTATAACCCGAACGGGTAGTAAGACGCGGTGCTAGTAATAATTATAGTAATATAATTACATTGATATTATCTACCAAAAAGTACAGCACATGACTCGACGAATACAAAAATGGATGAGAATTGTTTTTTTAAACTTTTGTAATTGAGGAAAATGTTCCTTCTTATCTAAAATGGATTGTACCTATAGCCTGGCTATAGTATGATTTTGGTAGGAAGAACAGTAAAAGTTGGTTACTAAAGTTACTAAAACCATTTTAATAGATTACTACGTCAAGTCATGCTATCTGAAGCTGTCACTTTTGATAGATATCATCAATACCTATAAAATAACTCAAATAATATAATAAAATGTTATCACTGTTGGGCGCAAATAAATACGTTTGAATTTTCTCTACAATTCTTCCAACCAAAATCAAGGTTTAGTTATTCTGAAGATGATGTCTCTTTGCAGCCACACTACTGACAGGTTGCGCCGGTTGCTTTTATTTCCATATTGCTTTCGTTCTCTCTGCGGGTAAATGCTGGCGCATACGTTTAATTTTAAATCGTTGATAATTATTTTAACACTTTTTACTAGCTACACATTTTATCACAAGGATTATTCGGCCTCGTGGTGTAGTGGTTAGTGCACCTAGCTACGATCCTATCGGTCCCGGGTTTGATTCTCGGCTGGTACCTGGGATATTTTTCTTTTAAGGAGAATTATCCCAACGATCACCAGGGTTTGGTAAATTAGGCTTGATCTAGGTATAAGACTCCCACTGGCTCAAACCTACATATATATATTCATTATCATCACATCATCTCATCGCGGATACGTCTAGACAGACTCCACAGGTGTACCCAGTGTAGCGCTTTTTTCTACCAGAGTGGCGATCGAATTGGATGTCATTCCCGGTTAGTAATGCCAGATGTTATAAAAACACAAGGAAGGATAATACAATTACTTAAGCTCATAGATAAAAGTATGAGAAGATCATTTGACTCCCATCAGGGTGAAGAAAAAATGGTAAGTTCCGAAGCAATACGCTACATATAAACAGCCCCCTTGAATACCCGAATTATATTAGAACTTTGATCTTCTTGTCTGCTGCGAGCCCGACGCCTTAGATCCTACACTGTATGATCATCAGTGCTTTAAAAAAACTCTTTTTCTTTGTCACTATAGAACTAACCAACAAACATACAAAGACAAAGTATTCGAATGGTTGATAACGTCGCAGAGACGCAAATTGAATGGTAAATTTAATGATACACATCATCTTTGTCATTTTCCATAAACTCTTATCATCACCATTTGCAAGATGGAACTGTTGAAAGCTCCTTTTCAAGGTCCCGGGAGAAATGGGAGGTCTTTTACGTGGGAACGTCACGTTTAGTTTTTCCTAGCCGCATGAGGGTAAAATGAGCGTCACACCGTGAGGGAAATGAGGCGCCTTAAGACCCCCCCTCCCTCCACCATTCGTAGGCCGCGTTACCATTATTCTCTCGCTGTGGCTTTCTGTCTTCTCCCGTTTTCATTAGTACTGTCGCTGTTGCGTGAGACTGCCACATCTTGGAGGATTTGGCCTCCCCCCTCTCCCTTTGCCCCTGAATCCCCTTCATGGGCTTGAACACGTGACGTTTCTCGACTCGTAACAGCTATGCGCGTCTGTTATTGTGCACTTATATTCCATAAATCGTGGTCAATTGGCGGAACTGGTGGAAAACACTTTTTTTCCTATCGCATATAACTAATACTCGCTCAAGTTATTCGCATATATGTAGATATAAGTATATTAATTACGTTAAATGGGTAGGGATGGGGAAAGGTAGACTTAAGAGGAAATACCTGCATTTTCGGGGAGGTTGTGGTGAACAATTTATAAATAAATATCTTCGGTACACCCGGCTGGAATTCGAAACCTGGCCCTCCTGTCACCAGAAATCCAGACTAAGTGAGCTTGACATTTATTCCTCGTGCCCACTGACAATCAGATTTGTTGGTAATCTGTTTATTGTATATGGGTAACCTTTTTTATAGAAACAAAAACAATCCAGCATAATTTCTGCTGTGTTCTTTATTGACTTTCAAATTAAAGAGTCCTCATGAATTGGCACTCTGGCTAAACATCAAGATCGTCTAGTTTAGTTTGTGAGTGATGGGAAGGTAGGTGCTCGAATCCCGAATCCCATGAATGGTTTCTCACTCTGACTCGACGAAAATTCGAGTACATTTCCTCAAAATTCTACCTTCCTCATCCTTACCTTGTTAGTATAATTAAATGCAGAGTGCCATAGGGGGTAGGGAGCAAACACCTTCAGAATAGTATATTTTTAGAAAAAAAATATAGAAAAATTAATATAAATAAAACAACTATTTTCACCAGGGCCGGATTAAGGTGTGGTCCGGGTGGGGGCCCCGGGCCCCGAGCTTGAAGCGGCCCCCAAGAATACTCCGCACATTAAATGTTTTATTGCTTCAATTATTAATTTAAAATATTTGAAGAAATTAACACAATATAAGACTGCCGGTAGGCGGTGACACTTGGTGGGAGAAATGTCGGGTCCCGTGATTGAAAACCTGTTAGATAAATAGACTCCGTTCTGTGTCGTGTGATAATAAGTTAAATTATTAGTTATTCTATCAATGGAAAGTGACATAACACGAAGGTTATCTTTTGGTCAAGTTGTGTCAGAATTTGCAAAAAAAAAAGTAAAGTCCCTCTGTGAGTTGTGTTAACATTGGCAATTCGAAAATTTTGATTTTGTAGAACCTTTGAAAACATTGTAAATATTATGATTTGGCAAGTATTTTTTTCATTTTATTAATATTACTACCATCTAAATTGTTTCATTATGTAAAAGAAAATGTAAATATATATAATTAGCAACTATATTCTAAACTCAGCTTTCATCATACTGTCTATTTTCTTTCTGATTATTAAATTATGTCTGATTGTGCACATGGTTTTAATTTTGTTTGACCAGTTCATATAGTGAGGCCCCACATTTTGCAAGTGGCCCCGGGCCCCCGAATTCCTTGATCTAGCCATGATTTTCACTGATGGCCAATTTATCTGGTTCATACCCATCTCGTGTACTAGGAAATGTCTACCTAAATTCATCCCATCTCATGCACTCAAGTATTTGTGAAGTATTAGTTATTAAGTAGGCATTCTTCTTATTTGTTCCATCTCGTCTACTTGTTTTCCCCCTTTCATGTACTGAACAAGGAAGAAAGAATGGCTCACGACTTTGAATCGCTCGTGACTTTTCACTCCCTTTTCCCCTCTTTTAGAGCGAAGCGTTCATCTCTCGTGCACTAGGGTAGGTCCACGTCATTGTGTCATCTTAACCCTTCTTCCTCTTCTTTAATTAAGTCCAAGTGTAACCTAACCTAACTAATTAGTTTATTTGAAAGTATGCGTTATGGAGGCTGTTCCCACTTCAAGAAGGGTGGAGTGGGTTGAGTGCACGAGATGGAACAAATTAAGGTAGAAATTCCCGTCTGCTCGAGATGGGAGGTCACTATTTATCTAATACACTGGTTTACCGATGATGGAGAGGTCAAGGTTTGAATCTAAGCTTGGTGATTTTGAATATTTTTTTTCATACCCTCTCCACCTTCAGAGAAGTGTACTTTTTAGGCTATCTGGAGCGTACAAGACTGTTGTCTTAGACGCTTTGTGTATAGCCTTGGGTACCTGGCCCTTCGACTTAGAGGTGAGGAGGAGAGCGGCATTGTATTGGATAAGGAAGGGGAATATGGAAAAAGTGGCTAATCTTACGAGAGCAGGGATAACAACGGGACTGGTTAGGAAATATTTGGAAGAGGAGTGGCAAGACGAGTGGGAGCGAAGCCAAACAGGTAGAAGAACGCATAAGATATTTACAAGAGTTGGGAACGGAGTACTTGCAGCCCACTTCAGGTTTGGTACATTTTATTACTGGGCATGGTCCATATAAGGCCGCTCTCTTCGCTAGACGACTGATGAATACAGGGACTTGTGATTGTGGTTGAGAGGCGACGCCGGAACACGTCGTACTGGGCTGTATTGAGACGTTTGAAGATAAAATGAACCTACAGATACAGTTGCAAGCGATCTCAGTTTATCACATAATGTGTGACGTGGACCGATGGAGTCTCCTGGATGCAATCGTGGATAATGTGTTCAAATACGAAAGAGATAATTACTTGACTGCAATGAAAAATAGAGGACATAGACTTAAGACAAGGGTACAGGACGGAGAGTGACAGTGACATGACAGACAGTGACGTTTCAACAGATATGGATGACACATAACAGTACGACTTGAATAAGTCAATAGGTGTGACAAAGACAAACTGGATTATCGGCTGGCTGGGTAGAATGTCGTGGGGATCTCCAGGCAAACCGAAGCCTAGCTGAGGGAAGGAGTGCTCTCTGAATCCCAGTAGTGTAAACTGCTGATGAACTGGAGGGCGCCTTGATATCAACTAGGGAGTGCAAGATAACAGCATCTTCAGATGGGAGAATCAACCCCTCACTTATAGGGTCCAGCCCACTTGGTGACAAGTGTGTGATGCTGGGCTGGAGCTGTCTGGCATCTGGTCCGTCCACCGATCCATCGGATGGCTGCTCTAAGTTCAGAAAATGGATCGGCGATAACAACTGAAAGACCCTGCAGTGAACTATAAGAAGGACTTGTATTTAGGTTAAGTTAGCATTAAGTATTTTTATAAATCTTTAGGTTAAGTTCGTTGTAATTCCATAGGTGGTGGGTGATATTGTGGGTAGTAAGTGAAGCGAAATCTCTGGTAGGGCGCCTCCCCAGGTGGTGTGGAGGGGGATGCCCGCCCCCTCTGGGGCTCTCGCCGATCTGGGGACTATTAGATCCAGAGTTCGGTGGGACACCCAGTGGGGCAGGGTACCGGGGGTGTAATATACCCGGGGCGGAACAAATAGTAGGCTAGGTATAGGAAAGAAGGACAAATAGGACTTTTACATTTAAGTCTTTATTCTAAATTTATTATTGTATTAAAAAAAAGAACATAGCTAAAAGATATAATTTTAATTCAAGATATAGATCTAGGTCCCGAGCTACATGTTAGGAATCGGGATAAATAGTGTAAATAAAAAAAACTCCTCTCCACACAAATACAACTGCATTTCCTCCGACCACCCATTAATTTCATACCTGTCCTAAAGTCATTTAGTAACCCTTTGCTTAACACGTACACATTAAAAAAACTTTAAAAATCTCATTTTACCGCTAAGAGCTACTTTTGATGTAGATGTTTCCAGACATATAAACTGTCAATTATTTCAAACACTACCTGGGATCTAACGTGGGTCTACCCGCTTAGGAACCTGACTTCCCATTACTACGCTTCACAGAAAAAGCTTTAAATTGTAAACGTTTTAATGTTAATTCGAATAATGGGAAGCAGCTGGCTTGTTTTATTCGTCGGCGCGAGAACGAACAAATGCTTGGGCGTAGCCTACACTCTGTTTCAAAATAGTATTGCAACCCATTCCTACTTATATTAGCTTTAGTTCTTATTCAACACTGATGTTTTGTGGGATATTTTTACCTGTACCATCGCCTACCGATGACGTACCTAAGCTTGTACCGGTGGTCACGCTAGCTATTGCTGATTTTTTTTAGCACAGCGTCTTACTACCCGTTTGGATTATACGCCTATATATGTATTAATTAAACTAGTGGCTTAGGAATTAGTAAGGTTTAATTGAAAGGAAATGCACCCGCATTTGCGTGGCAGGAGAATGAAACACTATTTAGGAAAACCACTTTCAGTGCACTCGACTGGGACTGAACCCCGATCTACCCGTCTTCGTCATTCTAGTCCAACACGAGAATAGCGCGTTAGACAGCGCGGCCGCCGAGGCGGGTATTGCTGATATTAAGCTCGCAATGTATGGGGTTGCCGGTAACGGGTAGGTTGAGGTTCATATCTCGTCCGTATGCGCTAGAGAATGTTTTCTACATGCGATTTACCACTTTTTTATATTCCCCTTCAACGCTAATGTGGATGCATTTCTCCAAAGCTACTCTCTGAATCCTCATAATCTAAAATAAGTCATTGATAATAAATGGCTTGTGTGGGTTTATTCCTCACCCATTAGGGCTATACGCAATTTTAATTACGCTTATAGGTTAGGGATAAGGACAATAACATGTATAGAAAATGTATCATCATTAGTGAGGAAGGAGAGTGGGAAACCATTAATGAAAAATAAAACACAATACATCCGCTCGGAATTTGACACCGTCAAACTGAATCAGATAAGCCCAACATTTTTCCTACCTGTCCACTGATGCTGATCAAATTTGGTGTTAAACGTACTCATAAAAATAACCTATGGATGGGATTCAAAATTCAAAAGAAAATTTAAGATTTGGGTTAGAGAAATATGTGATTCGATCCATCTCTAACAAAAACAATAGTCATTAATCAATACTCCTTAATCCATAATCCTTACTCGTAGAAAAGAACAAATAAAAATAATTTGACAACTTAAACAAAAAATAAAGTCATTGCATATAATCGCCTAGCAGCCATTACTAATTGTGGAATTTCAAGTAATGAATGCTCCTCCTAATACACTACGTATTCCCCTGAGGGTTGTTTATTTGCTGAACAAGGCAGACAACTCCCGCCCATTATACTTTCCTCTTCGGGATTTATCTGAACATTCACTTTTAATTACTGTGTAGCTTTAACGCAATCCTTTAATTTATATTCTAAAAATAACATGTTTTAGTTTCAATAAGTTTAAATAATATTGATTATTTAGCTCACAATTGTTTGTTGGGACAGTTGCGTGTCGGGGAATGTTGACAGGGCAAGCAGAGCCTCCCCCACTTGGAACCTAGGCTCTGTTATTCTTACTTCCCATTATGTTCGTTGATACCTGGCCAATGAGTGTACTATTTAGTGATGAAAATTCACAGGTGCAGTTTCAATTAATTCTCATCCACTTAGGTGGCCACATGGTCTAAGGCGCTACTCTCGCAGTAGACTATATTGCCTGTGACAGGGAGATCAAGGTTCGAATCTTAGTTGGTTGTACTTAGGATGGTTTTCCAAAATAGTTTTCCACTCTCCCTCCACCAAAATGCTGGTTCACTTCCTCTCATTACATTGCTCATTGCTGATGAAACTATTTTGATATCCCGTCATTAAAAATATCCAGACAAGTCCGGATGTGTAATATTCGGCTAAGAATCTTAGGTGAAGCTAGCTTGTAAATCGTGTTTTGATATAATATATGTGTTTATATTGTACACTTTAAATGTCTCATTAGAAAAAATAATACTCCGATTAGTAAAGTCGGGGACTCGAGTTCGAATCGTTGTAGTTGCACTGGTAATGGAATACTCACCAAGATTGTTTTCTATTAGTTCTTCAGTTAAAGGTTGGTACATTTCCTCTACGCTTCTCATATCTATCATATTAAACTAATTCATTATGTTTTTGTGTGTCACTAGATAAAATAGTGATAAAATATTAATAGAAAAATTGATCTAGCTTTTTACTGTCGCTCGACACTTTGGAGAGAAAGTATTGTGACCGTCAATAAAATTCGAACTCTATATTTTGATAAATGTTGGCGTTTCATGACCCCTCGAAATAAAAAAAGTGGTTTTCGTAATGTCGTCTGTCTGTCCGTCCGTCTATTTGTCTGTACCTCGGGCTAGATCCGAAACTCTTTTACCGATTGGGTTAAAACTTGGTATCTGGGGTTATCAGAAAGTCCTCCAGAGGGTTTTTTGAAATTAGATATCCAACCCTAAATTTAAAGGTAGCTTACTGCAGTGGGAAAAATCGATTTACTCTAAATTCGCTTTAACGATTTTGATTAAATTTTATATCTAGACACTGTTTATCATAATAAACAAGATTTAAATTCTCATTTTCTCATGAAAATGACTTAGGGGGTACTTTACTTAGGGGGAAATTTCCAATTTTCATAATTTCTCCGAAACTATTTGAAATACGAAATAAAACTTATTAATGTAAAGTTGTAGTAATATTAAAGATACAAACTGTATATATATTTTATAAAACAAATAGTTTCTTAGCTATAAGCAAATATATATATATATACTTTTTAATTTAGGTCTTTGAAAATGAATTTGATTCTTATGGTATTTGGTGGGCATTTCTCTTTTTTCACTTTTTCTGTAACATTGCTCCTAGTTCCTAATGCTATAAAGTAAGTTACATTGTATATTATTTTATTTATGATCTTTGGTGTAGTGTTTCTACATCAATGGAAATTCCTATTATATAGTTTCACAAATCTCTTAAGAGTTTTTTAAGCATATTTATATTTAAGCTAAAAGCGGGAGAAAGTCTGTACTGTGCACTCTATATTTGACTACGCTTAAAATACACCCAACAAATTCAAACATTTAATTTACTTGTAGCATGGTGATGGCTGAGTGGTATAAGGCGTTGGGTTCACACTAGGTTTTATATGGGATTTAGTACCGTGATTTTTTTTCCATCCTACCTCTGCGCTAATTGAGGTGCATTTCTTCTAAGATACATTCACAATCCCTACTCCTTAGTTTTAAGTCTTCAATAAAATTGGTGATACACGTAATAATTAAAAAAAAATATTATGAGAAGGTATTCAGTATGAAGGACATTTTTTTACTATTACAAAAACTACTAAAACCATTTCATTATGTATACGTAACGTCATATGATCTTCACTCGTCCATTTTGATAAATTTAAAGTTTCACCCTACTAAAATCCTATCCTAGGTGAAGCACACAGTAGCAAAACTAAACGGTCGTCAGATGAGTTTCTGGCACCTTATCTTGGTTGGTAGTACGTCCGCCTGTATAGAAGGCACCTGAGCTCGATTCTTGATATTGGCGATCAATTTTTCATTGCAGAAATTGGAGCTTCTCCTTTCATAGTGATGAATTAACGAACGGTAGATTGAGTACTGTCTATTCTCTAATTAATTCCGTTTATAAGTGATATGTATATCATTGTTAAGTGTATGGTCTGTATAATGTAGGTTATACATAACATCTATATTTTATACTAACTATACATTTTGTGTGTATTAAAAATAAATATCTGTGCCACGACTTACACCCATTCGAGCTATCTTCATATTTGCACTAATTTGGCAAGAATGAGGAATGTAGACTTCAGATTGGAAATATCCCCGCCCACCCCATTTATGTGGATGGTCATTTAAAAACAATTTATTGATATACACCCTCAGTAGACCCGACCGGTATTGAACCCCCGACATCCTGTCACCAATAATCCATTCTATTACGAGTGTGCCGCCCTAGACCAGTGGTCTCAAACTCAAACTAGTTATAAACTGTAGACGTGTTGCGGGCCACAGCCTATTGAAACATATCTGCTTTGTAATAAGTGTCCATTCGCCATAGGAGGGGCGGTAAATGACAGCAGAAGATGTATAAACACCTAAAAGAATTTTTTTTATTAAAAACAAATAGTTTGTTGTGAAAGTTTGGACCGCCAAAAGTGACAACAGATCAACATATGGTCTTGCAGATCATATGGTTTGGCGAATGGATACATGCAAGTAGATCTGGTAACTTTTCCTAGCTGTCACTACTTACACTCCTACCATATAATATGGGGTATATATTCTATGCTTTTATTTTTTCCAATCCATCTTACCACCTGTCCAATCTATGCACATTTTAATCACGATAGTGGGTAAAGCATAGGGAAGATTTAATAGGAAATATAACCGCATATGAGCGAAGGGAATTTGCGAAGCCTTCTAGGAATAAACCACCCTCTCTATATCTGGCTAAGATTCGAACCCCGACCGCCGACACTAACATACTAGACCAGAAGAACCTGACGGTTAATTGGCGTGCCCACCGATGCAAGTACATACTAGTTATTTGATGCTATGTATTCAAAATCATTATTGTATTTTTAAAACATATTTTCCCCAGATGTTAAAGTAGGTCAACGAAATACTCGGGAAAATTATTTATTAAAGTGTGTAAAAATAAATTCATACAGTCAAGTACTTAAAGAAAAATAAATAGTGAAATAGTTGAAATTGTTGTTTGTTATTCAAAATTAGGTACACAATAAAATTAAACTCATATTTTATGTGTGCGTATATGACTGCAGAAGGTATAGTAATATAAATATATTTTAAAGATAAGCGGGCAGGTCACATATTCGTATAACTCACCAACGGTGGTAGACTGATAGTGTAGATATATGACATTTATTGTAAACATTGGTTGAAAGTATTATTATAAGCATTTGATATCACTCTATATTAATAATATATTATTACTTAGCAATTAAAGTTATTTCCGTATAGATTAATATTAGTGACTTTCAGCCATTGTTTGCAATAAATAACCTTCCGCTGTCACCACTTCTTCTACCGTAAATGAGCTATTTTTTTATAGCTCGTTGGTCGGAAGTTTGCGATCCCTCCCTTGGACCATTTGACCATTGATTTGAGTATATACAGAATATTATATACATATTTATTCTTAGCAGACATTTCTATAAATATAAATTATTATTAAAGTTAATTAGAAAACCAGTTGTATTTCTGCTACTTGTTTGAACAATATTACAACTTTTAAATGTAAAAACTTTATATACCATTTGTTATCCAATTTTAATTTTCGGAAAGTAAAGCTGTGTTGTTTGGGTATTTATGAACGATAACTTTTAGTTGGTGTTGTCATGAATAAATTTTATTTTCAAGTTTTCTTTCGGAGATATTCTTTTTAAAATAAAATAATATAAAAAAGTTTGTTCTTTGTCTTACTTCTCGCCTGGGTTAGACGCATATCTACACTAACAAGGTAGGTATAAATAAAGTAGAAATGAGAGAAAATGTACCCGAATTTACGTGGAGTGAGAGTGTGACACAATTTAAAATTGAAAAAGCTCAGTACACCTTCCTGGGATTCGAAACCCGACCTCCCATGATAGGAAAACTTAAATTTTATATTTAAATCGTGTGACAAACGCAAAATAAATCATCGGTGACATTTGGGGCTTACACCCTCACCATGGTTAATTACCTGCCGGAATACTGGTTGTTGTGTTTGTTTTAGAGTTAAACTAGCTTGTAAGCCGTGTGATACAATTATTCCCACCCGCGACTATTCGCCTTTTGATGTGGGTATACTTAGAAAATTGTATGCCTATTCTTAACAGACAAAATATCAAAATTTGTATGACTAAAAGAGCATGTATGACTCGGTGTATGATGGGGTGAAGCGAGGGAAGTATGCAATTTTTAACTTTATGCATTTTTTCTTGCCTACTCCTTAAGGGAACGGCATGATTAACAATGTATGTTTGTACGCATGTCTGTATGTTCAAAATATGAACTTTAAATAACCTCGGTGAAATGAAAAAGTTTCATAAGAGTAAAATATGTGCTTAGATCTATTACTAAACTAACTTTTCAAATAACCAACGGTGGACACTGTCGACTAAGACCACAGACAAGGAATATCTTTTGTCTGTGACCAAATAGCATATTCTTCTTGTCTGTTTTTTCGATGACAAAGAGGTCAGGGCCTGAATCCCGGCTAGGTGTACCGAGGTGGCTTTTCGGGAATACTTTCCCATCCTCTCTTCTCACAGATGCGGGTACACATACTCTAGAATTCTATTTTCCTCAGCCCCGCTCCAGTATTGTTAATATTATGGTAACCCGAATGTGTGGTAAGGCGCGGGGCACACAAATAACATGCCGTGCTATTTTTGAACTTATCTGTTTCCGCGAGCATTTAAAAGTGTACCAGCATGGTTTTACCAACATGTAAAACATAGAAAAGTAAGATAAATTAGTGTAACAAGGAAAAGTAAGGTATATTTATAAAAGCCACAAGAGTTCTCAGATATTTTTGCCATAGTTTTTGAAATAAGAGTAATATAAATACAGTGGGAACAATTAGCTTTATCTGCAATTCATGCTATTATGATAAGAACACTGCCATATTTGTTTTTATGATTATTGGATCAAGAATTTAATATAAATAAAAGAAAAACATGCTTATTTATAGCTTTTCTTATGAAATATTGGGCTAATGCATTTGTTTTCTTTCTGAAATACTTGTAAAATTAGGAAATTGCGAAACTTTTAATCAAGGCCACTTTCTATACACACAGAACAGCAGAATCTCAAGGGAATTTTCAATCTACCAGAGACGTTTTCCTCCTCATAAACAAAATTGGCATCACTGAAGCCAACAAACTTTCTGTAAGTCTGCTATAGAATGATTTTGTTAGGAAGAACAATAGAAGATAATTGGTGACCTGGTGGTCTAGGGGTAAGGTGTCAGACTTATGTGCTGGCGGCCGGGGTTCAATCCTCGGTCCCGGCACAGATTTATCTGATTACCAAACCTTTCCTTCACCTCTGACAAGACATCTTGTGAATGTGGAGAATGCCAGGCCTCCGCCGTGGTTCGGATTCCACGTTAAACTGTAGGTCCTCCATTTCATCTCACAATCACCCTACCATTACACATTAGCGTAAGTGCGTATAACCCGAACGAGTAGTAAGACGCGGTGCTAATAATAATAATGATAATAATAATAGAATATAATTACTAAAGTTACTAAAACAATTTTAAAATATTCATACATAAAGTCATGTTATCTGCAGTTGTCACTTTTGACAGATATTATCAATACCGGTACTTATAAAATAACACAAATAATATGGTAAAATGTTATTAATGTTGGTTGCAAAGAAATATTTTTGAATTTTCTAAACTATTTTTCCAACAAATATCAGGATATACCTCTTTAGAGGCGGTCGCATAGCTACCAATACACAGTAAAAATGACTGATTTGCGGCCGAAATTTCTAGATGAACCAATAGTTATAGATTTTGTATTTATTTTATTATGACTGTCTGAACACTTTTATAAATTGATATTGAATTATATAATTAATTTTTTATGCATATATTTTTTAAATTAACTCAAAAAAAGCAATTTTGAAAATGGTTGTATTAAAAAAAAAAACATACCATCTTAAGTTTTGTGTGTCATTTACAAATATAATATTTTTAATCACGTAAACCTATTCCCTCGGCTAGAAATCGGTCATTAGTTACATAAATGTAGGTTTATTACAAGATAGGGGTGGAAACGCCCACCACACCTAGAGTCTTCTCACCGTAGGAATTGTTTTCTGTAAGTCCTTTTTTCCTATCAGAAATCTATTATATAGTAGGATATTGGTAGGAAAAAAGACCTTTCAGAGAGTAATTCCTACCGTGAATGGAGTATACTCAAGACAAGAGAAAGAGGTGAAGTTTCTCGGTAGAACCCAAGACTAAATTGGTAGTAATCCTATTGTTCGCTTGACAGGACAACACTAATTGTTTTGAAACTTGTCCAGAGGATCAGTTAGAATATTTCAGATATTTTTTTTTCAATGGGGATTTTTAACGTGCAATTTATGAAAACAAGGATTAAATCCGCACATGACTTAGTCAAATAGACCAGGGTTGTTGGACTGGGCCTCCAAAAGGGCGTGAAACTTATATTTTTAGGGGACGTAAAATATTGGTAGTTCTAGCAAGGACTTTCAAAATAAGTATATTTTTTTTGTTTTCCCCATGTGTCTCAAAGTATTGTTTAATATTGTGAATTCCATAAGTTATGTTCAATAAATAATTCACAATTAATTATTAATTAATAATTCACAACGTTCAATAAAAAACTAAATCATACCTACGTGTTTGGCTCACACCGTTTTGAGAGTAGCTCCTGAATATACTATGTACTTTATCAAATGATGAATATATTAATAGAGACTATATCTTTATTTTTACGCATTTGTCTATACTTTAGAATCGTTGGTTCCCGAACTTGTTGAATGGCGTACCACCCAAACAATTTCCGTATTTTGGAGCGCCACCAAGATGGTGATGAATATTTAATATTTAGGTACATTTTAATGGCGCCCAGGAATATAACGACACAACACTATTTATAAATTAACAGTTTTTATTTATCATTATTTAACATTTCTACTCAATTAATACGGATAATAAGGCACAGGTATCAAAGGTATATTAAAACACACTTATATTTACCCCTCCAACAACTGTTTAAATATCTTTTCCTTTTGGTCTGACTTGGTCGTAATATATTTATGGTATTTGATGAGATATATTTTTACAACTTTAATTTGCTTGTTTTGTTTGGCTTCTCACGGCGTACTAGCTGAAAGAAGTGTATACTTCATTCACGGCAGGAGTTTACCTCTGAAAGGTCTTTTTTCTTACCAATATCCTACTATATAATAGATTTCTGGTAGGGAAAAAAGTCCTTTCACAGGTAAACTCCTACCGTGAACGAACTTTACTTACTATGGTTCGGGAACCGCTGGTCTAGATAAATGAGCCAAATACTTAGCGCGTCCTCTTACTAAGATATTTTTTTAATTCCCGTTGGGGGACTAATATTTATCATATTTTGATTAATTTACAGCCTTGAGGTAGAACGTGCATGAATAACTTTACAATTGATATTAAAAATCTAGAGAATAATTATATTATATAATTAGTCACAATTTTTTAAACAACATAGTAATAAGGCATAGACATAAAATAAGTGTTTTTATTAAAGGCAGATTTAAAACTGTTTCAATTTACTGGAAAAATAAAGCAGTTTTCTAAGTAGTGTATATTAGAAACTAGTAATCCCACATGGCGTTGCTCGTGATTCTTTAAAAATTGGTTAAAAATAGGCTAACCAAGAAGCTAATTATAAATTTAAAAATCTGGCTTTGGGGTGCATCCGTCCACCTATGTTAAAAATGTCAGATCTATGCGTGACGTAGATTTGGCTGGGCATTGCACACTAACATACAAACAAACACACACAGGCGAACACTACCTTTTATTATAATATATAGGAACAAAGCTTATTCAATGTAGCCTTTATTCAAACACTTTGTGAGCCTAAAACTACAGGTAGAGGCGGCTGACCGGTCTCTGCTTTGTCATTCAGAATATAGAAAACCAATCGACCAAAAGAGTGACACACGCCAGGGTAGGGAAAGTAATAGAGTGGTGGGGGTATTTATTACCTCTCCTCAAACAGATACTCAGTACGAGAAGGAAGATAAGAAAGACCCAAAAGGGAATCTGATTTTCTATTCTGCCGCACCTTAAGGTGCGGCAGAAGGGACCGCGAGTAATTTTAGTTTTTATAGCATCAAATTTTTTTGACCAAAATAAATCAAATATTTCTCCAGTAGCAATGTAGAGTTTAGTTTTCTGCACATGCTAATATCAACATATCTTGAATATCTGTCAAGGGTGTCCTGGAATGTTTTCAAAACATTTTGAATAAAGAGAAAATGTTTTGACAACATTCCAAGACACCCTTGACAGATATTCAAGATCTGTTGATATTAGCATGTGCAGAAAACTAAACTCTATGTTGCTACTGGAGAAATATTTGATTAATTTTTGGTAACAAATTTATATTCTATAAAAACTGAAAAATACTTGCACTCCCTTCTGTCGCACCTTAAGGGATATCCAGAAACCACGTACAGTTTTTTTAACCCGTGTTTAACCCCTCCTCACAATGTAACACCATGTAGACATTTGGCCTGACCTCCCTCTCCCCCTCTTTACCCCTTAACCCCAAATTGTGTTACGTAACATGTCACATAAAGATTGAATGTAACTATTTCATAGGTAAGCTTTTGTTTCACTAAAAGAGAAATTCAGATTGAGTACTACTTTGAATCGACTTTGAATCCTGAATATAAATTATTTCAAAGAATTTTATAACAATAATAGTTTTTAAGATTATTTTCAGTCCTTCAAAATACAGCTATTTAGTTTTTCAACATTGTAATTTAAGTGTAAGATCGTTGATACGTAACACTGTGATATAATTATATACCCACCCTTCCCCCCATGTATCACCATAAATACATCAGAGCTCCCTCATCCCCCAGCCTCTCAACAGCACTATGTGGTTTACAGATAACCCCGTGGAATCGAAACACTCAAGTGTTTGTAAACGTGTCTTTTAATTTTATTTATACTTTATTTCCTACTATTATATCACAAGTGATGTTACAAAAATGCTTAATGAACTTTATTTTATACATACAACCTTTAAAGTGCATCAAAACCCTGACCAGATTATTGCGCTGTGAGGTTTCGATAATCTGGCACTGTTTTGTCCACGTTTCTCCGTAAAACAGCTTGCGTGGTGGACGCTTTGCACGAATAGGAAACTAGTAAACCGCAATCCGACCGCGGAAAACTCATACCTTCTGTCGCTGTTATTCACGGATCATTGCCTCTGTTGTCGGCAGACCACTCGACTCACATGTTTAGAGTTTTGTTTATCTGCGCGTACGTGTTAATGTGATATTTCCGTGTTTTCTGCTACTATGAATTACCAATGGAGTAAACGTGTATAGTGCGGTTCCTAATGCCTGTACTAGAATATTTTTTAAACTAAGTTGTGGGATGAGATAATTTGTTAGTTAAGAATTATTATTATTTAGCACCGCGTCTTACTACCCGTTCGGGTTATACGCTTTAAGTACTAATTACGCTAATTGATTGAAAATTGGGGTGGTTGAATTAGAGGAAGTTAACCCGCATTAGCGTGGAGGGAGAGTGGAAAACCATTTAGGAAAAACCACCCCAGTTCACCCGACCGAGATTAGAACCTCGATCTCCCCGTCCTCGGCGGTCGAGGTTAGTTAAGAAAGTGTATGTTAAATATATAGTAAAAAGAGAACACTTGAACTGTGTCATATTTCAAGTTAAAAATTCCTTCGCCAGTGGGGTGGGAATTAGGAAATTAGAATTTGAACTAAATGTGCCTGCATCTGCGTGAATGTAGAGTGGAAATCTTTAAGGTAAAACACTCACAATACACCCGAACGGGATTCGAACTCCACTCTCCCCTTCACCGGCAATCCACTCTATTAAAAGAGGTTCTAGAAGCAGCCAAACCGTTGATCACGAGCTTCCGGTAACTCGCATGGAAATTTATTTTTGCACAACAATAATTGGACCGCGTCACTTTATGCATCAACAGACCAAGCTCCACCAACATAATTTTGAGAAAATGAGCTTTTAACAAAACTCTAAGAAAAAAATTGTTATATATAATTTTCTTTTCATATAATATCAGTAGGCAAGTAATTCATTTTAACTCCTAACTATCACACTTTTAAATATTAAGTAACTAAAGAGATATATTGATTTTTTGTGTTGAGTCTGCTATTGCTTTTGATTCCATTGTGAAATTTAACTATACATAATCAGACTAACTTACTTTCTCTCATTTAGTATGTTATTGCAAATCTAGTCACTAGATAGGACTAAATAATATATCATTAAATACTTTAGCTTAACAAATATACGGATGTGATGGGCACTTCTCAGTTAGCCGAATTTGTAAGTTTGGCATTAGGCGATTATTCTGTGGAAGAAATGCTTTTGAAAATAATTTCCTTGTAAGGACGCACTGCATTTACTCTGAATTCAAAATATTTATTTCTTCTGGGAATATAACTGTGCACAATCTTGCGGGTGTCACAGTAGATGGTGCTCCAGTTTAAACTTGTGTCAAAAAAGGGCTCATTACTTTGTGTAAGAAAGATGTAAGCATTCAACAGTTTGTTTTTCGTTGCTTTATTTATTTTTTTTACCAGCAAACGCTATGAACAGAGTTTTTTTTTTTCAATTTAACACGCATATGAAGCTTGTACTCAAAATGGTCACCAAGTGCGGGCTCTTGCTCTTCATAGACCCCTGTTCAATGTCCTGACAAACGATCAAACCTCTTGCTCCAAACATAAATATATGCATATTGAGCAAAGGATGAAGACGAGTCCTCTTTACTTTCAACGGACTGCTGCCTACACA
>CABFVX010005196.1:0-15047 GCA_902151425.1 Timema shepardi | reverse complement strand
CCCCCCTTCCCACCCGTTTGAAAGATAAACTGAGAAAGGAAAGTTCCGAGATCTACTTTGGTGAAAATCATATTGGGATATTTTACAACTTGAAAGTAAGGTTTCAGCAGTAGTACACTAATTTTTTTAAAAAAAGTTGAGCATATAGCACAATTAGTTTTAGCTTCTTTTATAGACATTGACATGAAAAACTATTAATTTATATCACGTGATTGATCGTTCATTAGTGTTTCATCACGTTAAAGATATGTGTGACCTCTTGCCTTGAAGGAAAATGATCAATTTCTGGTTTGTTTTGTTCTCCGAGTAAAGGCGTTGCTCTGTCCCATCCACCTATATGAATCATCATTTTCGTCTGAAGCGAATCTAACAAAGTTATAAAAAGCAGGGTCACTAATGAACATCTTGATAACTGTGTCCAAATGGGAGTGACAAGCTACTCTCCAAACATTAAATAAATAACCATTATATGAAGAACATTTTTAAATCACCCATTAGCAATAATTGAATTATTAATCATCTTTTACAATTTTTCAATTTGCTTAGTACTAGTAACAATAACTTCTACTTTTTTAATTCTCTTATATACTTTTCCTTGTACTCCTAAGTGGAATATTAGTTGAATTAATTTATGTAAGAAGAGTAGCATAGAATGAAATATTTTCATTATTATTAGCTTTAGTTCCAATTATATAACATCAATTATTTATTTATAAATAACAAACATAAATTGTAAAAACTTATATATTAATAAAGATATAGAATCATTTAAAAATACAAATACTTTTTTTTAATTTAACCATCAGTTTGTTTAGTAAATGAATTATACCTGTATTTTCTAGCATTATAAATTCAGTTTTAATACAAAATAATTATTAACAATTTTTAAATGACAGGCTTATATTGCAATTAATAACCCAAGTTACAGACTCCACCTTCGTTTGTATACAAGTTTAATGGTAATGCCTCTGTAGGCTACAAGCTACAGTAATAAAAAATACGCGATGTGAAAAAAAAACACTCCATGGCGTCAGCCCGCAATCGAGCTAGACCGACCGAGCGGCCGCCATCTGCTGATGAAGAAATTGCCAGCTTCTGTGGATAGAGGGTGTTAAGTGGCCAGCACAACAAACTTTCCGGCCGCTAACCTCGGTTTTCTAGACCATAGCTGCTACTTTTTCATTCAAGTAGCTCCTCATTTGTCTTCGCGAGGCCGAGTCTGATCCCGTTCCAGACCCACTGCTCCACAGAAAAATCTGGAAGCGCTGGGGATCTTAACCTAGGACCTCTGGGTCCGTCGCCAGGAACTATGACCAATAGATCACATAGGTGGTCAATACGCGATATGGAATATTTTAAATTTGGCTCCCGAAACAATTTGAAAGTTTGGGAGTAACCCTTATACTCAATTAGTTTGGTGCTTCCTGCCTTAGGTCCTTTTGACTACCGACCTGGATTTGACTGTTACTGAAATTTTGATCTTATAGGCTCTGCGTTCTAGTACCCGATTTTTCACTCGTGAAATATAAATGAGAAAGGTATAATATAGAAGAAATGTATTCCTATTGGTGTCGAGGGAGAGTGGGAAATCATTTAGAAATACACGCCTCAACAGACCCGGTGCGATTCGAACCTCACCCTCCCCACCACAGACATTCCAGTATTTTGTGTGCTGACTCCTTAGACCACTTGGCTAACAGTGTGAGTAGCACATAGCAAAACATAATTAGATTTAGACAATAGGTAATTTTTGTTATGCAACTATTTCTTATAACTATTTATTCATTAATCTGTCTGCGTATAACCCGAACGGGTAGTAAGACGTGGTGCTAATAATAATAACATTAATCTGTCTAAGTATTTTTTGTAACAGTTTTTAAAATATTTTGACTCAACTCTACTTGTGAGCTCCTAAAATTGGTTAGGAATGGGCTGTAGTCCCCACCACGTAAGTTCTGACGCAATGGCGGACTAATATATGGCGTTCGCTGCTTTGTTATAGGTTAAATTAAAGTCGTCCCACCGTTTATTATCAACTTGTATGGCAGTTATAAAGCCTATCGGTCATAATATCGCGTATTCATGCGCCAAGAGGCGTGTCCTTCGGCTGTTTCTTTTGACGGGCGATATCAATGTTTAAAGTTGTGGATAGTGTCGACAACGTTGGCCATTCAACATTTATTTTTAGATTTTCTAAAAATGTAAATAAAGAACGCTCACTCAATAGCATTGAGCTGTGTGTTAATATTTTATTGCTACCCACAAACTGCACATATAATCCCTTCCCATCCTCATTTACTATGCTGTGCAAATTAATTTGGACAAGCTATTTGTTTCTCAGAATTGTAATGTGATTGCCAGTTGATGTCTTAAACCGGCTCAAACCGGCTTTATCTGCCTAGAGGTGGTGTGACTGTTAGAACTTGACAATAAGAATTTGGTTTGACTGGTTTTAAACTGGAAGTAGTCATTTCAGCTTTAATTATGAGCTTTTGTGTGTGACAGGATGCTAGTTTTTGCTTTTTGTGAGATACATGTTGCTTTTGTGCAAAAATAATTGCTTTTAAGGATCACACTTCTATAACAGTGAGAGATATCACTTCTGCAATTGTTGTAGGCAAATCAAGTGTATCAAGAATTATTACGAAATACAATGCATCTGAATCATCGTATCCGAAAAGGAGAGGTAAATGTGGAAGAAAACGAAAAACAACTCCAAGAACTGATAAAATTACCAGAAATAGTGAAATGAATCCAACGAAAACAAGCACAGATTTGCTATTTTTGATGTTAGTGGTTCAACTCTACGCCGTAGGCTTCTGGAAGATGGCCGGAAGGCAAGTAGACCAACGAAAAAACAATATTTGAATGCTAAAATGAAGATAAAACGTTAAACACGGGCCAAAAATATAAACCATGGACTGCTGGAGACGGGAAAAGGGTAATTTTCAGTTATGAAACTCATTTATTTGTGCAAGGCTACAAAGCAAATTTTGTTAGACGAAGCAACTGTGAACCCTTAAGACCTTAGCATGTCCAACAAACTGTAAAACATCCTCTGAAACTGTTTTTTTTTTCACATCAAGGAAGCTTAGTTCCTCTTCAAAGTATCATCATGAATTCATCCACGTACGTAGAAATATTACAACGTAAGATCGTTCCATTCTTGCAAACTTTTGACGGGACATTCCAACATGACTTGGGCCCCATGTCACAATTAAAAATTAGTCAAGACTTTCATGCTGTAAAATAAAATTGATTTGCTTGAGTGTCCTGGAAATTCACCAAACTTAAATCCAATAGAATAATTATGGAATATTTTAAAGAGACGTTTAGGTAAAATGGACTGTACAACCAAAGATCGCATGATAACTATTGCTATAAAAATGTAATTCCACGATGATGAAGTAAAAAATATGTGCATTAAATTAGTGGAGACAATGCCAAAACGAATTCAAGAGGTAATTTCTGCTAAAGGAGGACATAATTCATACTAATACAGGTGTTTATCAGTGCGATAAAGGCATAGTTTTTAAAAGAGTGATTGTTTTACTTTGTCCAATTAATTTGCACATTATAGTATATAATTAGATTTTTTTAAAGTATTTACTGCTAGTGTACTGATTTATTACCCGAAACATTATCTTTATAATTTATTTTATTGAATTCCTGTGAAACCACTGCACAAGTTATGCACCAATTATGACAAGTAAGTGAAATTGTAAATATGTGACAAATGACTGAGCGTGACTAACTGTACAAATAATATTAAAACATGGCAAGATAGCAATAAAAAGTTTAATTATATTCTTTATGCACGACCGTGACGATATGTTATGTTCAAATTAAAACAATGAGGAGATTGTTGATTTCCCTACGCACGGAAGTCTTTCCAAATGCTCCATGGCTACATAACAACGTATGTTTTACTAACCTAATTCCAAGGAACATACATTTGTTTAACACTGCAATAAGCTGTCCAAAGCTTTTGCAAAGTTTGCTCTTTTTAAATAGACTTATTACTCTTAGACTACGCATTTCATAGCCATGTCATTGTCCTTCCACTGAACACGACGTTTATCGTGGCTGCGACGGCAAATTTGACTACTGCACATGCGGAGACTTGATACTACAACAAGACGTTTTAACCAAAGGACACGTGGATGAAGGCGTCAGTTTCGTCTGATTTGTTGATGAAAAATAAGTCTCACCCGACTCAGTGGCATAGTTGGCTAACGCGCTAGTTTCATGTTAAGCTTGACTGCCGAGGACGGGGAGATCGAGTTTCGAATCTCGATCGGGTGAACTGGATTTTTTTTTCCTAAATGGTTTTCCACTCTCCCTTCACGCAAATACGGGTTCACTTCCTCTAAATTCAACCTTCCCAATTCCTAATCCATTAGTGTAATTATTACATAAGCGTATAACCCGAACGGGTAGTAAGACGTGGTGCTAGATAATAAAAAAAAGTTTGGGATTTCGAATACTGGTCATGGGCACTGAGGGTGATTTTTCCTAAATGGTGTATCCCTCTCAACGGTGAATACAAAAATTTACTCTAAGATAATAATAATAATAATATTTAGCACCGCGTCTTACTACCCGCTCGGGTTATACGCTTTAAGTACTAATTACTCTAATGGATTAGGAATTGGGGAGGTTTAATTAGAGGAAGTGAACCCGCATTTGCGTGGAGGAAGAGTGGAAAACCATTTAGGAAAAACCACCCTCAGTTCACCCGACCGAGATTCGAACCTCGATCTCTCCGTCCTCAGCGGTCGAGCTTCAACACGACAAGCGCGTTAGCCAACTACGCCACCGAGGCGGGTTTACTCTAAGAGAATGTATCGCGGTCTTTATTTCTATACCTTTATCCAAGGGAAACTTTAGTCGCACTTTTAATGTGTTTAGCGGTATATCTTTTAAATATTAGGTCATAAATCTGGTCTTAAAATTTAAACTATGGGCATCTTCAGCACACACTATTATAAACGCGATCTTTGGGAGGGGGAAATTGGCACGTGCTCGCCTCCCCCTTACCTCTGGGTTCACTATTGCTCTCTCTCTCTCTCTCACTCTCTCTCTCTTGGCCTACACATGTTGGTACACGTATTCTAAATTCTCCCTTCATATCCCTATCCCATTAAAGTAGGTATTCGGATATCTCGGACGGATATTAAGACGCGGATCACGAAGGAGAAATAGTTCGAGCACCATAACCTGTATCCATGACAGTATATTTTTTTAAGGAGGTAGGTGACAGAAATGCCTCCCCTACACATGGACGATCTCATTAACGAGAGACGTGTTGATATAATAAACCTGTGCTGAGGAGCTCGGCCATGCAACCGCGTGCATGTTTAATTTCCAACTCCCAGAGCCGTTCCTCGCTAAACTTAATATTTATATTGTATCCAAGGATGTGAAGCTACAGAAGGAGCGCGCCATTGTGAGGTATGTGCTATATTTTGCACCGGAGAACATCGTGCACAAGAGGGAGAGCTCACGAAGATATGGATCAAAAGCTCACCTAGAGCTCATATCAAAAGCACCCAGAGAAAAAAACAACTGCAAAACGTGGCTACATGGCAAACACGTATTGTTAACAACCCCCTTAGTCTTTATAGTAATAAATAATAAAATTACAGGGGAAAATCCTCCTACTCTCTACAATAGTTAGGTTAAGTTAGGTGTTGCCATGGGGGCTCAGAGACTATAAAAAATGGTGTGCTTTTGATATACTCCAAAGCAGGTACACAAATTCGTCCTGTGTGCTTTAAGTATGAAACCATTCTGTACAGACAGCCATACGCAGGAGTTTGTTACAATTATTCTTGTTGGACAAATCTTATTTAAATAAAATTTATTTGATATAAAACATTATACAGCTTATTTAACGTGTATTTAAAAAAAATTCAAGGTATCACCATTTAAATGTTACTAGACCTAAGGACAAACCAATTAACAAAAAGTATCCTACTGAGCCCAGGCTCTCTTCAATATGCCTCGCTATTTCTTATATCTAGTTATAATTATTAGATACAAATAATCAAAAGATGTCCTCATGGCTGATTTGTTTAATTTTTTTTTGATGTTCTACTAACGGAAGCGTATTTTTAACTTGTTCCGACTTTACGTAGGTTTGCCTAAAATAAATTTTGCTCATGATGGATATTTAAATAAATGGTACACTATAATCGTACATACAGTAGCCCCATGGCTTCTTTGGTGTTGACTGACAGCTTTGAAAAGTTACCAGACCAAATTATGTATCCCTACGCCGAGCCAAATGACCTGCAAAAACATGTGTTTACTAACTGTCCCTTCTGACAGTCAATATTTAGGTATTTACCTAAATGTTGACTGTCAGAAGTCAGCTGTGAACTTTAAGTCAGCACCAAAGAAGCCATGGGGCTACTGTAAATAATCATATAAAAATATCTTTATATATTTTTTTAGAGCAAAATTGCTATAACTTTTTTTAAGTTCCAAAATTAAAAAAAAATCAGTCAGGTTAATAAGCTACCCTTAAATAAATGTTTATCTGGTAAACAAATATACAATATTACTTACCATGCAAAAAACAACTCTTTAGCTATCTATTTAAAACAAAATTGTTAGAGCTATTTTCCAAAAATTTTGAATTTTTAAAAGTCATTTATCAGAAAACTACCCTCAATTTTTGAGCTAAAATTAAAATCACGATTTCACCTATAGGTATGACCGACCATGTAACACATACACATCTAGTCTGAACAAAATTCATCAAACCGTTTTGACTGCAGCTCCAAGTAAAAGAGAATTGTAAAATACACTTTTTTTGGGGAGGTCATGTAAAACGTCAAATTCCATCATAATATTTAAATGTAAAATGGTTATGACTACAATACTTTATCTATATGGCATACTATTATTATTATTATTATTATTATTACTGCTATTGTTACTATTACTCATCATCTAAATATCTGAAAATCGTTTAATAATGTAGCAAGCAACACCAAAAGTGACATCCTTTCCACTTTTGAGTCACTGATAATTTGGTTCTTGAACTAGAGTTACTATTACTAGACTGTGTAAATAAACAAAGGTAGATTTGTTAACCAACCCAGGTGTCACGATTGCAATAAACTAGTTCAGGTGAAGGAAAGGTTGAGTCTCGAATCTTGGCCGGGTGCACTCGAGGTGGTTTTCCGCATGTAGGTTATCACTGTGGTTTACTCCCCGTTGATTAAGCCGTTAATAGTCCTGGTGTACTTACTTACTAATAAAAAATACAGAATTTCACCTGGTGGGGTGCAAGGAATGTCGTGCGACTTTATTGTTCCGGAAGGATTGAGAAGGGGGCAGGGGTTATTTTATGATGTTAGGTGTGTGAGAGATGGGTGGGGGGTCGCGCACGAGAGCAGGGGTAATAATATAAGAACCATGTGTGGAGCACACTTACCTAAGGGGGAGGAAGTTAGCGAACCATTTCTCTCTCTCTCTCTCAAGATCTTACAAACCACAGCGTGGCCCGAAACACATTATCCGATAAAGTTTATCAAGGAAGCTCCACGTCAACTTTCCGGGGTTTGCTTATAATCAATTATGCGTGTAGGACCTCGCCATGTATACGACGCGTAGCTTAATCAATCTGGCCCGTCGTGACACCTTAGCTTTGACTTGTCAGATGAAAACTTTCCTCGAGGCGTGGCCGACTGTGTTTCTAGGGGGTGATTTAGTGACGGTGTGTTGGATTTTAGCGACTAATTCTAGTGTAATCCTAGGATAAACACAACAACCAAATCCCTGGAGGCCATCGATGTGCCGCAATGAAATGTTTTGACCCTCCCAGGACCCTTTTTCACTTCAAATAGTTAGATTTAATTTTAATATTTTTCTTTTCTATGTCTTAGTGCCCTTTTGGGTTAAACGCTTATGTTAATACAATGATTAATTAACTAAGAATGAGAGGTTTCGAATTTCAGGTGAAATATACTCAAATTTACGTGGAGAAAGAGTGATAAACCATTGAATGTGAACCACCCTCAATTCACCCGATTGAGATTCGAACCCTCATCTTCCAGTCCTCGGCAATAAGTCCAACAAGAGAGTGATGCGGGAGACAATTTGACCAACGATGCGGTTTTGGGTTTAGTAGTTAATTTAAAAAATAATATATTAGGTGTTATCAACGCGCTTTATCCGAACTAAATGTTTATATCATCACGCACGACTTTACAGACCAATTTTATTGCAGATCAGATGCAACACCCAGACTTACGGAAGCGCAAGCGGAAACTTAGTTTCACCATTTATACAGTTTTCTATCTTGTTTTGAATCAAATCAAATTTTTTTTTTTTCCTAAGAAGGCAGACACCCTACCGTTTTATCTAAGCTATTGAACGATCCCCGAGGGTGTTTTGGTTCCTCCTATTGTTCATTCTGCTAACGTAAGCTATTGATTTTGGTTGAATTGGTTTATAGTTTCTATTAAAGCTGCAATGTTCATAGTTTTATTCTTCCGTATACTTTTTTTTTTGCAAGCGAGATTATTCCTATATTCCATTCACTAGGATTTACTCTCTGAAAGGTCTTTTTTCCTACCAATATTCTACTATATAGTAGATTTATGGTAGGGAAAAAGGCCTTTCAGAAGTCAATTCCTACGGTGAATGGAATATAGCTATCATTCTTTATGAACGATGATATGTAAATAAAAATAACTTAATACATTTGATATTATTTAGTTAAAACAAAATAATAAAGAATTGTGAATTAAAATAGAGTATAATATATTTAAAGCATTATATTTTTTTATATGTGTACCGGTTGTTGGAAGTGCAAACCCTCAACAGTTTTTATGCGAGTTTAATTTGTTTGGCGTCATTGAACTCAGAGTTGCACTCTGGAGCTCTATACCTGTAGTCTGTTTGCACTCTGGAGCTCTATACCTGTAGTCTGTTTGTATAGCTCTTTCAACATTCTTCTGAAACACGACCTTTAATGGATTTTGCACATACTTTTAGCTAAAAGAATCCTGAACTGTATTTTAAATCAATTTCAACATTTTGCCGGTGGACTTTTTTTTTCTATCTCTCAGTTTACTACCCGTTTGTACTATCGGCTTAAAGTTACAGTAATATTCTGGTAGGAAGAAACTTTTAGAAAATGCATATATTTCTTTGCTCTAGACATTGATGGTATTTTACTAGATTAGCGACATAGTTTAGTAGGTACAAAACGAAATTATCAAGAGTAGTATTTGCAAATCGCATAACTTTACGTGTAAATTATATTAAAATGGTTTAGTTGATTTTGTAACTGTCAAAAAAAGTGTCTTCCTACATTAATTTTAGTAGCTAAATATGTTCTAGTGTGTTTGTTTTTGACCTAGGAGGGTGGTGTTTGGTTGCTGACTGGGTTCACTTGTTCATATTATGATTTCACATCCTAGGTGAATGCTAATGCACGTTCTTCGAGTTCATTCTTATTTTTATCTTTTCTTCGAGTTATTATTTCTTACTATGGGTATTTAATGTGTATTTTCTGCATCAAATGATTATTTCAATTCACAACTTAAAAATCTAATCTAATTTTAGAACAAACACAATACTTAGTACCATGCACGTCAATTGAGTACAATGGGTGACCTGGTGGTCTAGGGGTAAGGTGTCAGACTTCTATGCTGGCGGCCAGGGTTCAATCCCCGGTCCCGGCAAAGATTTATCTGATTAACAAACCCTTCCTTCACCTCTGACAAGACATCTTGTGAATGTGGGAAATGCCAGGCCTCCACCGTGGTTCGGATTCAACGTTAAACTGTAGGTCCTTCATTTCATCTCACAATAACCCTACCATTACATATTAGCGTAAGTACGTATAACCCGAACGAGTAGTAAGACGCGGTACTAATAATAATAATAATAATAATAATAATAATAATAATAATAATAATTGAGTACAATGAAAAGTGGACGGGTTGGAGGGGGTAGTTAACCCGATTTCAGTACATGACTTACAAACTAATTAATTTCTATAACCGACACACTCAAGCTGTCAATTTATCACTATAATAAAAGAGAGAGAGTGTAACCCTATTTTACGAAAATGACACTTTTTTCTGCCATGTTAGGAACCGAACCCTTAACTATTTAGAATAAAAAACTTAAGCTGCTGTTAATTAGTAAGAAACTGGAACTAGAGCCTATTGTTTTTTGATAAACTTTTTACCATCCCAACTGCTCCGAGAGAGGAAGGGAGAGGAGGGAAGACGAGTGACGATTTCTAATTTCACATTCCGCCGTTGAAAGTCGACAACTCATTGTTTTCTTAGAACATGTTCCGGTGTGACATAGGGAAACGCCACCCACGGAAAGGGCACGAATTCAGTTGGCAACGCTGTCGACGTACGTTCCTGGACCACAGTCGGCAGCAACAGCAGGAAAGGCGGGGGCTGATGTGAACTCTGTAGTGGAACGATATAGCCTTGCTCTATAGGGGAGGAAGTGTTTGGAGGGTAAAAGGGAGCGGGCGGATAGAACTGAGGGCTGAGCTTTGAGGTTGCGTGTATACTATAGGGGGAGGTTGTTTTTTTATGATGACAAACGCCAGGTGTGCAACCATTTTCTCGTCTTCGGAGCGAAGTGAAATAACGAAATGCTCGACGCGTCCGGTCTAGATAGCACGGCTTGATAATTGAATAAGGCTTGTCGCATACACCATGTGTCTCTATTTTTCTCTTTAATGTTTTATGTTGTGTAAAAAAAAGGGAAACTGGCTACAAAATTGTTGCATACCTTTTTATCGGTACGTTTTAGTAGTATTTAACTTACATTCTCTGAACAGACTGATCGACTCATCGCATTACTTACAAACTAACTTAATTCTAGAACAGACACAACACCCATTCCCCCGGTCGATAATATGTCACTATGAAGAGGGTAGTCCATATTTAATAAATTATCATTTCTTAGCCATACCGGGAATCGAATCCGAGACTTATAGTTCAGTTTAGAGGTGCGCTACCGACTTAGCTATGTAAAGTGAGCCCGCATTGTTGTGGAGTGATGATGGAAAACATATTTTTATTGATCACATGTGGAAAAACACCTCTAGTCCACCCGTCCGGGATTCGAATTTCGACCTTCTCGTCACCACTAATATAGTCTATGGCGAGACTGATGACTTAGATCACGTGAAAGTAGGTAAGTACGGTTAACATGTTTTTAAAGCCATAATCTAATTGGTAGATATAAAGAAGGTAGTTATAGAGGAAGTGCACCCGCAACAGCAAGGGGAAAATACGGCAAAACCACAGCGATAAGCTGTAAACCTGCTCTTTGAAAATTACCTCCATTGCACCCGGCAGAAATAAGAACTTTGACCTCCAAGTCCATTGCCTTGGACTTTGGGACCACCTGTGTGGATATAACCAAATTGATATCATCAACCGCGATTCTAACTCGTCACTTTCGTGGGTGTGATACCAACACCTTACCGTTCTTTGGCGGGGCGTTCTGGCGGCGCTCACTGCACTCACGTAGCTATTCTAGACTAGACCCTGTATATGGTAGGAAGGAATGACTAGAAGGCCTTTTTTTCTTATAAAAATCATACGCCCTGTTAATATTCTGACAGGGAATTCATGCCCTCCATAGCACCCTTCCTAACACAGACAGGGTATAATAACCTAACCGCCATAGATTCACTCTTGTCGGTCATAACTTGAATTCTAGTGTATAGTAACCGTGTTGTTCTAAAATTGTCGTTAGCCAACACACTCTCATGATCAGTGTTCAAAACACACTAGCTTGGGCGTTACCTTGTAATTAATATTGCAACGAATGGCACATCCGTGGATGTGAGAGGGGAAGGGAGGATTATCCCTCCTTGGCCCCAAGACCGCAAATATTCCTGATAAAAGCTTCAAAGATTGAATCAGAAATATAATATAAAGTACTAAAACTGTGTCGAATGCGTGGACTAATTTTTAAGAGCAGGATTACTATATAATAATTAATCCAACCCAACCATTAAAAGTGCCCCTAAAATAATTATTCGTCAATAATTAATACAGAAATAATAGCTTTGATTAATTGTATACCTCTCTCCCTATTTAAAAAAAATAAATAAAATTCTTGGTTGTACCACGAGTAGATTTAATATTTCAGCATGAGCTGCGACATGTCACATAATCAAGTCAGTCAAGATCGCTGTTCGGAAAGACTCTCTTAGGAAGGGGACCGTTTCGTAGATCTTTTTATGGCGTGCAGGCAGAGTTTTGTGGCGTTTTGCAGCTGATGGCAAGTAGGGGACGGAAGGCAATAGCGAACAGCTGCTTCTCTTTAGTCATCTACAGGGACTCCATCCCACCCACCTATCCCCGTCATAACCCATATTGTGAAATTCTTTCAGGGACATATCATGATGGTGTCAGGTTTCAAAATAATGTTTTGGATTATAGCCTTAAAATCTTGGGTATTTTACTGATTGATTTTTAAGAATTTAAAACATTTAGAAAATGACTCTATCGTTTTGGTTTAAAATGGTTATCTGGAGTTTGTTGTACATGGTAAGGAAAAAGGTATTTTGTTTTTTCTAAAAAAATATGTTTGTTTACTGGTTACTGATTTTTGGATATTTGATTATTGTTTAAATGGCATCAACTTAAAAAAAAATCTTCTGAAAGAGTGTTTTTATGATTGAAAAAATAGTATGTTTGTTTTTTCCCGAGGAAAAATTATTTAAGAATAATCTACTGGTTTAGAAAAAAATTAATTCCTAGCTATCCTAGACTGAATGTGTGATAAAGAAAGTTTTTTTGTCTGTGCCGTTATTTTATTTAAGTTAAAATATTATAACCATCGCATGGATGGATCATTATAGAGTGAATTGAAATTATTTAATATAATAACACTGAAATGCGCTAAAACTTCCAAAGGATAATTTTATAACCATTTTTATTGCCATGTAAAGGAGATAGCAACAGAAAATTCCTCAAGAATCTAATTACTATTTTGGAGAAATTAGCATGTTCTTTCTGACCTTATTTAATTCTAGAAAAGTTACAACACCCAGTTCCCGGACACATAAGCCATCATTGTGAAAGGAAGAGTCTCACTTTCACTAATAATAAATCTGTCGGAAGTACCGGAAATCAACCCCGGGACCCTTAACTGAGTAGGCAGATGCTCTATTGACTGAGCTAAAGTGTCGGAAGAATTGAAACAAATAATGGAATCTTCGCCCTCTATTGCTAGAAATGGTTTATTTTAACTGATACATAGTGCGGTGAAAGTTTTAACGATTTGCGTAATGTTGTGTTACAACAGTCCATTAAACACACACATTCTGTATCCGTTACTAAATCTTGGATCGCTGCGTTGGTGACCGCAGTTTCCCCTTGAGTAAGCGCCGTCGTCAAAGGTCCCAATTGAAGCTAAACACGATACAAATGCCCAAGAAAGGTCCTCAAAGATCTAAGGGGGTCGGGCCGACCTTATACGCTTGACTGAAGGAAGAACAGGGTCGATACGCTCCAGGAACTCAAGGAAAATCTGGGAATTTTTAAAAAGTCACTGGAATTTGAATATTTAGTTTTTGCAATAATGTTATAAATACTAACCATAAGAGCAATATATACGGATAAACTATTAGTTTACCTACAATTTATGTGATTTTGTGAAGAGCACTGACATATTTATCTTTAATAATCTTTATGTCAATAATTTAATATAAAACACTGAAAATAACCATATATTTGCATAAAAAATACTGGGAAAATGCATATAATTAATTTTTGGTCTGATAAAACTGTAAAAGTCAAAGAATTTCAACACTTGAAAAGAGTATATCAACTCTTATAAACCTCGATATGGATACTTTTTAATCGGATATTCTATTCCAGAATTTTTAGTAGGAAGGCTTTTCTTTCACTATCATTCTCCTGTTACCTAGAAGAATTCTCGTATGAAAATGTTAATATTTTAGCCTACTGATAATTGTGTAGGCGTATACTTTCACCCACAAAAAGTTGCCGGCTTATAGTATTATTGTAATGAAATGACGACGTCCATTTGTGATTGAAATTGTACCACAAAAAAAAAAGTGGTGTGCCGAAATAAGTAAGACTCATTTCACCCTGAAAGTTAGCACTCATACATTAGCCCCTTATCTTCTTTGGTGCTAACTGACAGCTCAAAGCTGATTTCTGACAGTCGACATTTAGGTATACACCTAAATCTTGACTGTCAGAAGTGATAGCTGCTGAACACATGTTTTTTGCAGATCATATGGTTCGTCGTAGGGATACATAATTTGATCTGGTAACTTTTCAAAGCCGTCAGCTCTCAGCTGCAAACTGTCGGTCATCACCAAAGAAGTCATGAGGCTTCTGTAACTTGGTGGACTACACTACGGCCTTATATTTTAACCTGTGACATAGTGCAACCCCGAAAGATACGTTTGCTACCTTTCACGGTAAACGAAGGGTATATATTAAATCTAGTATCATTATTGGCATCATCTATCAAGACTCAGCTTACCTAGTGTTGTTATAATGTTAGTAGTATTTTTTTTTATCGTCGCATTTTACTACTTGTTCAGGTTATACGCATACATGATAATTACTCAGGGTATTGATGCGGAATAAAGCATTTTTAGAGGTAATCTACCCTCATTTTCATGGAAAAAGAGTGAGAAATCATTTAGGGAAAAATCACTTTCGTTAGACCTGACCGGGATCTAATCCCAATCTCCTCGTTGTCAGCAAGCCACTATTAACGTGGGACACCTTAGACGATTCGGCTACTGAAGCGAGTATTATTTTATTTAAGCGTTCTTTTCAAAGTGTTGTCCTCTATCCACTGAAATGCAATTAACTAACCCAAATAAATGGCTAGACACAGTAATTTTAAGGAACTGGATCAACATTCTCCTTGATAGTTTTTTACAATGATCTATTAAGAAGAGATTTCACCCGCCTCGGTGGCGTAGTTGGCTAACGCGCTAGTCGTGTTGAGCCCGACTGCTGAGGATGGGGAGATCGAGGTTCGAATCTCGG